>JAHPZR010007251.1:10000-12525 GCA_019787425.1 Platygyra sinensis | reverse complement strand
AGAAACTTAACTACAAGTCTGTTGCTAAGGAAATCTCAAAACCTCCTTTCTTTGGCTCCTGGAGTCCACTGGGCATCAAAGTTTACCGTGTTTGTTTGATTCACGTTTCCTTTAAACGTTTCGAACCACACCCATATTTGGTATGTCACGTGACCACAATAGAAAACGTCTAAACAACAACAACAACAACAATTTATTTACTCGTATCGCGGAGGTCATGGGTTCGAATCCCGTTGAAGCCCTGATTCTTTTTTCAGGTTTCTTCTTTCCAATTGCTTAAATTGGAAAATTAACTGCGATGATCATTCTTCACTTGCATCTACAACTGCAGTTCAAATATGAATTATTTCATATACTTCACATCATTATCAACTCAGTGGATAAAATCAAATTATCATATATCAAATCACGTCACCAACAACATGTAATTTGCATACTAACAAGCAAAGGAACTTCGTTTAAATAGCTTTTTCACCTCGACTACTTTACTTGGCAAATAATGCTATTTAGGGCGCGTTCGTTTGGGATCAATCCGGAATAAGAATAATTGGAATAATGCGAGTAAGCGTTTGTTTGGGAGCTATTCTCATTCCGGAATACCTGGATTTCCATTCCGGCTATTCTGCTGCCAGGAGCAGAATAGCCGGAATATATTCCGGAATATATTCTGGAATATCCCAAACGAACGCGCCCGCAGTGATATGTGTACCCCCGTGATATGTGTATCCCCGCACACATATCACTAGTGATATGTGTACCCCCTCCAATATGGAGGCCAGTGATATGTGTATCCCCCACCCCCCTCCCCTCCAAAAAATAAATAATTATGGCTAACTTGTGATAATGGACGAAAATCGGTGAGCGCAGATCAGACATGATTTTTTCAAGGTAGCAACACTAGAAACCATTTATTTTCAACCATTGAAACCATTTATTTGCAACTGAACCATCTTCCACAATCAGAACTGTAAAGACACAGGGGCACCCGACGATCAAATTAAGCAAAAAAGCCTCTGAGGGATATTTCTGGGCTCCTTGTAATGTTTAAAGACTGTTTAAGGAGTTGTTTTAATCAGCTAGAAAAATTTGATCTGTTCGGATTTCTTAGCTAAAGATTGAAGTGCCCGAAAATTTTAGGGAATGAACTCTTCATTTCAGAATTTGCTAGCTGAACGTTACCTTCGAAGAACTTCTCTGCGAACTTTTTTCTTACCCGAAAATGCTAGGCGACCTTTTTTAGAGCCAGAAATTTCAAAAATATCCCTTCCGAAAATCTAAGGGACTGTTTTTCCCTGCATTTCTCTGGTTGCGAATCTTTTAGGTGATGTTTTAGTAAGAAATCAGTAGCTTTTTGGCAATGCATTATCCGAAAGTCTTAGAACGGGTAGACTCTCCCGAACAGATATTTCATCGAAGTTTCTCGTTGGGTGCCCCTGAAGACAGGACTCGTGAGTCCGACATGTCCATGTAATCGAATGTAAATATAACCACTGGATTTCATGCCTTGGCTGATAATATTCTTATGGGCCAGTAGCAAAGATCAAACTATCTACTGGAAATATAAAGAGTAGTTATGTATGTTGTTTTTAAGCCGCGTTACTGTCGAGTAAGTGTCGAGTTAGGTCGAGGAAAATCATAAATATGCATAACGGTCGAGTAAGTGTCGAGTTAGGTCGAGGAAAATCATAAATATGCATAACGGTCGAGTCCATGACGTCATCTATTGTTATAACTTAGGGAAAGAATGCGTTCCTCCATACTAATGAAGTGTCTAGCTACCTAGGTAAAAATGCGTTCCTGCATACTAATTCGGTATAGGTTTACTAATAAGCGTCACTCTAGTACAATACAAACAATAAACTTGCCTAAACTTGCCCGCGCTCTATTAACCCTGATTGGAAAAAATCTCTTATGTGTTAAAATTACAAGCGCGAATTTTAACGAAAGCGTTATATTTCTCGCAATCGCTTTGCTAGGAAATAATTCGTTCGAGTTCGTTGTTTAGAAAATTCTGTTCCCTGTTTATCAACATGGCTTTCGTTACCGATGTTCGCGAATTTCAAGCTCTTTTGGACGCTTGTTTACCTGTCCGTGATCGGGAAACGTTGACAAGCGCAAATTTTTGAAAGCGTAATAAGGTTCTCGAGCTTTCTTTGAAAACGTTCTCCAATTTTCGAAACCGGGCTCCTTTAACCCCGATTGGTTTAGGTAGAATCTATCATGCTTTTATTCTCAGCTTTGCTGACGAGAGAGAATTAAATTCTTAGCTAACTGCTCGAGTTTTCCGCTCCGTTAGTCACGCACTGAACTCCACTTTTAACCCTAGATTTGCATACTGACAAACTCGAACGGAGAAACCCATGGGACAGCTCTATCATTGAAATGACAACAATAGAAGTTCAGAGCGCTAATGAATTGTCAACACGCGACAATAAATATTTTTGAACAGCACGTTTTCTTAAGAGACTTTATTGCTTGTTAATAGAGAGATTTGAAATGAATACACCAAAATTAAAACAACTACA
>JAHPZR010007251.1:0-5000 GCA_019787425.1 Platygyra sinensis | reverse complement strand
TACACTATTATTAATTCTAACACTAATACCAATAGCAATACTAAAAAAAAATTAATACTACAACTTATCATATCATAAAAAGCTATTAAATCCTAACTTCTTCTTACAATAATTGGTACATTAGCAAGTAGACAGGTTGATAATTAACTGAGGAATGTTATCTTTATGTGACACCAGAATCCAGAAAAGACATTTACATTAATTTTTTTTTCGTTTCTTATGAAAACCGTGTATTCTATATGACACCCTCAGTTAGCTAACTGTTAACAACAAATTCAACAAATTTCAAACTTCTTTGAGAGCTTAGGGTTAGGTGATAGATCGTGAGTAAAGGCCCGGCTTCGTTTATCTGAAGTGCTTGGCGGAAAAAGATCGTTAGG
This sequence comes from Platygyra sinensis, assembly GCA_019787425.1. Taxonomy (NCBI): domain Eukaryota; kingdom Metazoa; phylum Cnidaria; class Anthozoa; order Scleractinia; family Merulinidae; genus Platygyra; species Platygyra sinensis. The sequence goes on along the minus strand of JAHPZR010007251.1, from coordinate 4,620 downwards.
TATTTTCATCAAAAGTGAATTTTCTCAAAAACGCTCCAGATTTCGCATGCAGTTTTGTTTAGGTATGTTAAGCAATGTCCCGTAGTTTTTTCCGCTTAAGTTTGCTTCGTTTTTGAGATATTGCGTAATTTTATGCAAAAAAAAACACTCGGTCTTTCCTAGCGGGGAGCCTTTTTTTGCATTCCTTATTTTTCGAAAACGAAGAGCAACCCAGCGAAAAAAAATTTCAGAGTAATGTTTTTCAGGTAAAAAAAGCCCTCATGCCAAAATTCAGCTATTTTTTAGACATTCTTGCTCGCGGCCTTTTATTTGCTCCCATTATGCTCCTTTGTTTGCCAGGCTGCACATTCAAACCAACTTGACTTTTATTTTAGATGGGGAGATTGTCCCAGAGTACATAAGACGAAGCGAGGACCTGGAGGAAATGGGCTCTGATCACCCTCTCCACAATCTTGTTTGCCAGTGCTTTGAGAACATTCCCGAGAAAAGACCTAGCGCTGCCGAAATCATAGAGACCCTACTCAAATTCAGCAAGGGAATGGAAGGAAAATCGTCTGGTAGCCCTCCAAGAGATAAAGTTGGTACCATGCCACACGTCCATTACGATCATAAGTTCAAGGTTGTAGTTCTGGGGGAGTCTGGTGTTGGGAAGACGTCCATTGTTGCTCGTTTCAAAGATGTAAATAAACAGTTCTCTGAGATACCACTTCCTAGCACCAATCAATCAGAAGAGCACTTTCAGCGGTTGCATTTTCGAGATAAGTCAGTCCATCTTCATCTGATCGATGTGGGCGAGCATAAGTTCACAAAGGCGGCCAGCTTTGTTCCGCAGATATTTCGCCGCGTCCGCGGAGCTGTCCTTGTGTTCGACCTTACCTCGCAAGTTTCTTTCTTGGAAGTGCAGACGTGGCTGAATGTCGTGAAGGAATTGTGCAGTGAAGAAGTAGCTCTTGTTCTAGTTGGAAACAAAAGCGATGAGCCAGAGAGGTGGGTTGATGAGAGACAGGTGCAAGACTTCGCTAAGAAGAGGGGTATGTTTTACATGGAAGCCAGCGCTAAAACACGAGAGAACGTCGATGAATTATTTTCTGTTCTCGTGGATTTAATGATTGAGCGCGAGAAACGAAAGGAATCTGCACTTGATACAAGCTCTCTTATGGAGTCACTTTTGGTGAGCGGGGAGAAGTCTCCTATTGCTGAACGATATCTTACCCCTCGCCGTGACGCCCTTGATCCAGAAACTGTCCTGCTCGAAGACAAACCCGCAGCATCCGGAGATCAACCTGAGAAGAAAGGCACATCTTGGTGCTGTCTGGTGGCATGAGCATCTAAACAACATTAAATATAAACTTCTGTGGGTATAAAGAAAGCTTGAGCAATGCCAACATTAGCCTTCTTTAAGAGTTAAATTCAAATTTTTTGACTAGCATCTCTGACCTTCTCATGTAGTAGTTCCCCCTCCCCCTAGATTCCAGTTGTCTAACAGGAAGTGACTCTGAGTGACAGAGTGAAGGAGTGATGGAGTGAAATCATCCCCAAACACTATGACATGGAAAATATAAATATTTCCAATTTAAAAATAGAGATTGTTCAGTCTAGTTGTAGCTTTATTTAGAGTGAAGCAGCTGTTATTAATTTAGATATAGAAAGAAAAATTATATACAGTACACCCCAAGCGTACCTTGTCCAGATAATCTTGTTCCAGAGCTTTATCTCGAATTTTATCTGAACGTGACCTTCTTAGGGGTTTCAGATTTCTCAACAATTTTTTTCCAGATAATCCAACAAGAGTTTGAGCTGGGGAAATGTGTTTACCTTCCTTTCTTGCAACCCTGCAATTTTTTTTGTATTAGCATTGAATCAACGTTACCCAAGCCCTTCAAACTTAAAGGGGCTCAGTCACGTTTGAAAAGCTTAGCTAAACTTTTCAAATTCGTTGTTTGCAATCCGTGTCAATCTTCTCCATCCTTAACCATCCTTGTTCCTTAATGCTTTATTTTTATCTCTTTGATGTTTTTCTATCTTTATAAAGTGTTATTTTTAGGTTTCCTTTAATTAAACGGCTATTTTTTTCGATATTCAAAATAACTCAAGATGCCGTGACTGAGCCCCTTTAAACGTTTGAACGAGGTGCCTTTTTAAACTAACTGGAATATGCGAGCTTTGAGTAGATATGATTAAGCTCTTATAAGCTTAGGGCGAAAAATCTAAAAGGGATGATATGCAAAAAGTACGTAATGTCATCACGTTTACAGTATAATATGTAAGATCATAGTTAATAGTCAGAGGGGACTGATATGAAGCCCCGCAAACATCAAAGAAGCAAACAAAGAAGCCAAGATTTATGTTGGAAGGTCCACGACAGTGCACAATCTTTTGTTTTGCTTTTGCTACACTATGCATGAATTACGTGACCACGTTTCTATTGGTTAGTTCCTCAGTACGGAGTAAACAGATATTGCACCGTTTTTAACCCTTTGGTGACGGACCTGACAAATAGACCTCTTTAGCTTGGGCGGTTTGTTTTCCCATTGTAGACCACATGCTATTCTCTGGAGAATTTCTCTTTTATTCACCGTAAAATTATTCAGTCATATTCATGCGACTATTTAAAAGTTTGAAAGCAAGAATTCTCAAGAGTATCATCGGTCAGTTTTTTTTTATTAAATGGCAAGCACCCCATGGGTCCTTACCATTATGCCAAACCGACCTGTCAAAGAACGCGCGAGGAAAAACTCCATGACATTTTCCGATCAAACCGAGCCAGCCAATAGGAATGTCATTTTTGGTTCTAGATGGTAATAGATGTCCAACAGTAGCAATTCAAAAATGAAAGGACGAAAGATACGAATGCAGCCATAACAATACTGGAAAAATGACGTGAAAAAATTCAGGCTCTGAACGGGATTCGAACCCACGACCTTTCAACTGAACTTTTTGTCGAACCTTGCGTGGTATCGCGCTCAACTGGGAAGCGTAGTATATATTACCTAACGGAAGCTACGAAAATAGATATCTCTTTATGTCTACAATCTTCCTCAATATAATCAATTTCAATGTTGGTTTCTACATGGGAAACAGTTCTCAGTAGGATTCTTCGTCAACGCGACTAGACCTGAAAACCTCACATAACAGGCAAACGAGTGATTTTGACAATTGTTATTCGTTTTATCGGTAATAAGATTTCCTAGTCTATGCACTGACAGAAATATACACTTTGCTCAATTTGCTCACCTAATCCACAGAAGGTTTCCTCCAAGGTATGCCCATATTGGCCTTTAATTCCAATCTTTCCGCACAGTATCCTGACACCATCGGTACCTGTTAGGGACCATGTTTTGACATACCCGGTGCTCCACCAAGTTGAAGAATCTACTTCAACGGTGCTTTCTAGCTGTCCATTAGTTACCTCATAGTCCCGCCCAAGGGAAAGAGAAACCTTCAAATTTTCATTGCTGTAGATGCGATTGCCCTCTGGTCTATCTATGGAGCACATTTCCTCATATCCGTTGCCCTTGAGCTGCATTAAAACAGAAGAAGGGTGTTCTCTGTAACACGTCTCGTGGTAGACGTCATGACTCATGAACACTAAGGCGAGTTCACCAAGGGGTGAATGTGGATGGTTGTCTTTAAAAAGCACTGACAATGTGTAGTGGAATCCCCGAAAGTTCAGCCTGGTGATTATATTTTTGGCTAATATCGAAGTTAATCTCAGCAGAGCTGCTATTCGAGAGAATCGGTTAGTTTCAACTTTCAATTCTTTCTTTTGGGAATCAATTTTGGCCTGATGGGTGATATCTGCCCAAACGATCTTTCCGTCTCTAGCTTGTGTGCCATGCAAAACCAGAACGTCGCTTGGCCTGAAAGCATCTGTTTCAATTGCTAACTTGGTCTGCAATATAACCGGTTTCTTAAAGACTTGACCATTTGGTTGCAAATTGAGGACGGGTGCAATGAACATGACTTCATTTTCAAGTCCATTCTTGACTATCATATCGCAGTGTGTAGAAGGTTTCTCCAGAACTATTTTGATAACCACGTGATCGTCTGATTGGCTTATGGCTCCATTTGGGCAAATAACTTGAACGTCCTCAGCAAAAACTATCCCACCTTCATAATTCACGATTCCTTCGACGCTCTTCTGGTTTTCTTTAAAGGTCGGCCTCGTCTTCTCGAACTCCTTTCTAAGTTCATTTCCTAGAAGGAAACATACATGTGACAGTTATTCAACTAGTAGGTTCAACTGGCCGGGCCGCGCGTCAGTTTGTCTTCTTATTACTACTGAAACAGGTAGACCGCGAATTCAAAGACAAGCGTGGCAGTTGACTTCGGCGGGAAACGTATACGATTTTGGTCACGTGGCTTTGTTTGCCAGACGAAAAAGGTGAACGCATGTGGTCACATTCCAGTGCGTGATTTAACAATGGCGTATTCTGTAAACAGCAAAAGGCGAACTCTAATTCGCGGGAAATCCATACATGAAAGCTTTAGGGGAAGCATTTTAGACTCCATCATTGCGGAATGTAAAAGAAAACTTTCAGTTGAAGTATTTGAGGCTTCCACGAAAATGGTTGACTCCGAAACTCCGAACTGCGAACAACAAGCTGTACCGGCGACGTT
>JAHPZR010007249.1:7500-15000 GCA_019787425.1 Platygyra sinensis | reverse complement strand
GTTGTTCACAGATATAAATTTACCCCCTCTCATGCCTGATGAAGATAATAGCTTTGGTGCCTCTTTAGTTTTGGATTTTAGAAAATAATGACGTAACGTGCAATCCAGGAATAGGTAGTGTGCTTACGGGAGTCCGTTAGCATCTTATATGTCACTCTGGACCGTTATCGCGGTGTTGTGCCTTTTTTGAAGACAAATATTTTCAGTTGTGAAAGACCTTACCAGGAAGAGAGCTTTTTTTTTTACATAAATAAAGGTCTTTTCTTTATCATATGCTAAATAAAAATATCGTGCTACATAAAATCTTTGGGTATAGCGAGCGAACGGGCCTTCCACCAACCTCGTTCCCAGGGCCTTTTCCCTTGCTTGGGGGCGCCGCCCTCAAACCTCAACATAGAAAGTAGAGATAAAACATCGGCTAGCGTGCAGCAAGCTGATTGCCTGACAAATTTTAACCCGATTTGTCCCCAACAAAAAACGGCCCGTGAGTTCTACGACAAAAAAATTGGCTAGTGTGCGGGGGACTTATGCATAAGCTCGCAGGTGCGCATTGCGGAACTATTTTTTCTAATTGCATTCAGAGACAAATTAGTGTAGGCACCTTCGTAGAAAATTTTCGTATTCACAATAAATGAGTTATCGCATGGAAGCTTCAGAAATAAAGGATTTACATGTAGGCTTTTATATCAATCTACTAGACATTTCTGTTTCTTAAATTTTATTATTTCTCAAACCTTGCATACGTGCACCTCAATTTGGTTTGAAAGCTTTGATTTTCATTTGATTCAGTTTTGCATTACACTAAATTCATGTAGATAGCGATCCATGCTCGTCTGTCTCGTAGCTGTCCATCTATGAAGGTTGAGGATGGCACAGTCTCCATGAACACCCTGCCACTTAAGTCTGCTAAGAGATACTTCCCCGTATCCAGTGATTTGAAGTTCTTATATCTACCAATCCAGTTAACGTTTTTTAGTTTAAAGAAGTATTTCTTCTGTGAAGGGAAGACATTCGATTTCTGTTGATAAAGATAAAGAAGAGATGTTATCATAAGAACCTCAAAAATGATTTAGAAAAAAGCCACAAGAAAATACTCGCGCTGATCAGTAATTGAAAACCGTGTCACCACAATTGGATAGAAACACAGAACTGGCTCAAGCTGTTGACGTAATGATGGAGTGAGCAGAGAGAATTTGTATTTGATGATCAAAGTAAAAAAGTCGTTTTCTTTTTTTGGGGGGTCGGTGTTTTCTAAAACGAACAGAAAACACTCGCCTGCCTACTCGTGGCCCACATCATAGTTGCTCTGGAAGCAAAGCTTCGAGGGCAAATATGCTAGTTTCATAAAGATCAAATTTCCAAGGGGCAGCTATCAGACCGACAGTTCCAAGACATAAACACTCTATATTCTTTATTATTCAAGACCAAATTTTCTTTCGCGCCAGTTCAAAAATCACATTGAATTACTTCAGATTAAAGCCTTGAAAAGCCAAATGTAAAATTTGAAAAAAAAGAAAACAACCCACTTATTGCAATTTCAATTCTTTATTTTCTGTAAGTCAGCTTGTTGACAGAAAAGTTTTCACAGACGAGTACTATCATCCATGAGGATTTCCTTGGACGGGCACGTGGGCTAATAGACTCCGCAGATAAGCATTATCGCGTCATGTGATGAATTTAAAATAATAGGAATCAGAGAAAATTTAGTGGTGATCTATCACGCAGAGAAATCGAGAGCGATGAATCTAATCAGTTTACTATAAATCTACTGAGTCGTTCAAAACTTTATCAAAACCCACTTCCCAGGCAATTCGAAAACGCCAACAAGCAGCCGTCGTTTTGTTAACAAGGGTTCACTGCTACGCAACTCACTATCTATCAGTGAACAGATGGTGAGTAGCGTAGCCAATCAGAGAGCAGCATTCGTTGTAGACTGCTAGTATATTTATACTAAAACTCGATAGAAGCATTTTACACGTTTTCCTATCTTTAAATTACAATCTCGATGTCTACCTGCGATCAGATGTTCTTTTATAGGGGAAAAAAAGTCTACTTCTTTTGTCTTCGCCTATAGCAAGTAAACATTCAACTTTTCAACTCAGCGAAGTTTCAGCATCTGAAGTACCTGCTATCCTAAAGAAATTTGGCTCGAAAGAATCGACTGCGGAGGTCGCCATTTTGAAATTGCCTTGGCAGCCAGGCCGCGTTTATGTGACGTCAATCCGTCCGACTCGAAATTGGCGGGAATGAGAAAAACTTGCAACTGACTTGGCTTCCCTTACACTTTTTTTTCCAAGCAAATTTTCCACTTCACTATCTCTAATGCTATCAATTCGGAGCTTTGAGCATGTTCAGCTCAATATGATATAGCTCACGAGCAGCCATCACCCAGAGTGGTAGTAATCATCATTATCATCAGCATCCTCCTCCTCCTCCTCATCATGATCATCATAATCATCATCATCATCATGATCATCATCATCATCATCGTCATCAATATTTATTTCTTAATAAAAACATACAGTTTAAAGTTGGACTGGCCCGCGGATAGCTATGCTAGTCTAGGCGGGCCAGTAAAAAGGTGACGCCACGAAAATGCGGCCTGGCTGCTGAGTGCCGCTTAAGGTTACAGTATACCTTCGAGATCGATAATTTTCTTCAAATCTGGATTTTTGGGTAAAAATATTGGTCGAAGTGTGATCTTTAATTTTTTTTTAAACACAATTATTGAAAAAGACTTAATATTGGCGGAGAAGTCGCGATTTCACGTTTTCGCCGGAAGTAAAACTTTACCTCTTGATTGACAGTGCTATAATGTTAAGTGCAATCAACCGAGACGAAGCATCTTCCTTGGTGTAATTCTTTTAGGTATGAATAAAGGAAGTGTCCGTGGACCAGTTCGAAAAAGCGAACCAAAAATAAAAATGCAGCAATGAGCGAACAAGCGAAAGTTGGCTGAAAGTTGAAGCTACGGCTATGGGATCAAGCCGGCAATTGCAACTGATCGAGTCGAGAGCTGAAAAATGCGCTGTAATGATAGTACATGTCCTTTCTGGCTGGCTTGCCTCTACTTATCCAATCCGACGTACGTGCTTTTCTCCAACATATTAGCTAAAGAGTTCCGTCGGATCTGTCATAAATAAACGAAAGAGTTCTTACCATTTCGCATGAAGGAATGGCTCGATTGCTGGATGGATGTTTGCTCATCCTACAAATACGGCAGCGATATCGGAAAGGCTTTTTTATCGATCAAAAATTATTTCTATCGAAATCAGAATATCACCATTATTGTCAAGGGAGAAAGTGAAACAATTTGCCCGATTTAATAATCTCTAAAGTTTACCAATTCATTTGAAGCTGCCGCGTTTCCTTTTTACTAACTTATTTTTCCCACCTAGCTGCTTTAGATATAAATGAGTTGACTGGGTTTGTGGGCGGAGTTTGTTTGGGAAGCAAGCAAATTTTTTCAGCGCTGTTTTCTCATAACAATATTTTACCAGAAGGAGACACTTTCAAGAACTACAAGTCAAAGGGAATTTGTTCGATTACTGTCAAAGCAATAGAAAACGTTTTCCGTGTTTGCATAGCCTGATATAAACACGAGAGGGGTTGGGAGAATGCGAGACAGTTATACAAACCCGAGACGAAGTCGAGGGTTTGCATAGCTGTCCGCGAATTCTCCCAACCCATTTCTTGTTTATATGACGCTTTGCAAACACAGGAAAAAAGTTTTCTATTGCTTTTATAAAATATTTCTCAAAGTTAATTCGGCAAATGAAGGGAAATTGTGTTTATTAACTTGTTGATCCAAAAAGATTTTCTCAATACACGCTCTAGACAATTATCTTTCCTATTAACCAATCAAAACGCGCTTCTGATAACGCACGAACCAATGAAATTTCGCGTCAAAATTTGAGGCAAAATCGCCAGCGAGCAAGCAAGCGCGTGTAAATGAAAGCGATATCAGCTTCGAATCCTTCTAAATCTTTGGGAGAAATGCCTAAAGTTCGGTGAAAACAGAAGAAACATTCCAAAGATTTACGACTCTGTAAGGAAAGAACTTCAAGATGAAATCACTGTGCTTGATCGCTCTTGAAAGTAATGCGAACTTGCCTGATTTGGGAGCCCGAGCAGATGGTTGAGAAAATGAATCGTTCATCGTGCCTTGTGAAGTTTTCCTGGTTTGGAATCATAGCACAAGCAGGCGGGGTTGAGTTTATGCGATTAAGTCGAAGGGCATTAAATTCATCATTCTGGTGAGCTGTCTGGTACATTCTTCCAAGTTTTAATGGTCACTTTTTGAACATTTGACAGCCGAAACACGGCAACCGATCGGCCGTGTAAAATTTGATTTGAACAGATGTCGTATTTCGCAGTCTGTAGCATATAGTTCGCGTTTAATTTTATTGCACATCTTTTTTAAAAAAACAGAATGTGATTTTGAGAATTTTATTGTAGTGATTAAATGGAAAAATCACCTTGAAAAATGTTTACTGCGTATTTTGTTGTATAATATTTTGTTGTCCTCGCTTGAGCTCCCTCGACGCGGTCGTCTAGCTCACAAAGTGCAAAGTGCAGTTGTTCTTCTTTCTTTTGCTTTCTTTCCACGGGTCAGAGGTAAAGAGATGGTCAACCCCCAAATCAAAACTTTTCTTCAAAAGTTTTCTTCATTTGAATTCTTATTCCGCCTCGCATTTTTATCATAGTTGTTTCTATTATTGTAAGTTTTACTTTTAATTGAAATTTTAGCTTTTTAAATCATTGTAAGTTTGCTTTTAATTGTAATTTTAGCTTTTTAACCTTTTTTATTCCGTTTTTAATCTTGTCATGCGCATTTGGACATTATATGGAATTTGCGCATTATAAATGTTATTATTATTATATTTGTACATGAGAGTTAGGCTGCCGGCTTTGAAATGTTTCAAATTGTGCCGGGAAAACACATGAAGCGTGACGTGACAACCTCTCATCTAAACACGAATGCGAAGGCGCGCACTGTCTTAAATATTTTATAAATTCAGACAGTAGCTAGTTTAGCATATAAAAAAAAAACATAAAAAAGTGTCTGGAAAGTTTTATTTCTAAATATTTTGTTTTTTCAAGAGCGATTTTTGTACGATCACTCCATATTTTTTGAATCCTATTAAACAAATGTTTTGTAACTTTTCACTGAAATCGATTATGGCAAATTGCAGACATGTTATTTTAGTGCTTTGGGCCCGAAATCTGAGCAACATTAAATAACCGAAAACAAAATTCGCTTTTACAAGTAACGTTAAAAAGGTGATTAGAGCGCTCGCATTTAGAAGTCTTAAAAAATTCGTCAATTCACTTTTTTAAAACTTTTTTTGGTACATCCTGATAACCAATCTAATAGGCTTTAAGGTAATTCCCGTGAAATTGTTCTACTATCAAACTTTTTTTGAAACTTGGCGTAATTAAAATTCATGATATGAACATTAGAAAATGCAATAAAAAATGGGGTCATCATGCTTGTTTACGCGTCAGCGGGCTCTTAAAATGGGGAATTTTTACTGGTTGCGTGTTTAAAATTCGAATCAACTTCATACGGAATTAAGTCTTGATGACTTTGAAGACGCAAATTTTTATCTTGAAAGCAAAGCTTCACTTATTGACATAAGCAGTATTGCTTTATTTAAGCCGTTTTGATTGCTTGTTTGCGGGAATATTGCACTTTTCAGGACAGTTCCGTGGTTAGCTTGAAGTACTCGCCTTGGCCAAAATACACCCATTTGGGAACTATTTTCCAAAGAAAAAAAATTGTGCTCCATTATCAAACTTTTTTCTTCTTCAAATATGTTCTTTATTAGATTTTTCTCAGCAAATACCTGAAAAAACAATATCGGGGGTCACCGTACTCGTTTAAGAAAAAAGGATAATTTATTTCGTTATCGAGCTTAGTTTGTGGTAAATCTCTTACCTTTTTGTACGTGCACGGGCTCATGTGCGGACGAGCTATAACGCTTGTACACGCGACACTCCTGGAGGTAGTACTCTAACCTTAAAATGAAGTCAACAATGTTCGAATTTTGGGCTTCTTTGGAGAAGAATTTCGTAAGGAAAACCTGCACTTTAGAGGCTGGAAGTTCGGCGAAGGTCTAAAAATTAGTGCAAGGTTTCTATTAGCGCTGGCAAAAAAATATTGCAAGCACTGAAGCACTATGTTCCTTGACTAACCTTTCCAATGGTCAGTTGCTTTACTTGCCTCGTATATATAGCATAAGTAATATTAATGACACAAGATTGTTAACCTCAATATTAAGGTGGCCGAACACAGTTTTCGCGCGCTCTTGCTGATGCGATTCAGCGCGCGCACAGGGATTGCATAAACAAACATGCCGTTGTTACAGCGATCATTTTATTTGCTCAATGGCCGCTCTATCTTTCCTATTTTTTTTTTCGTTATTGAACTCAGCGTGTTGATTGCTCAAGTCTTTCTTAACAAAGGTATGTTAGAAAAGGAAACGATGCAAAGAACCCAGCAATTTTCGGATTTTTCCAAATCGAAAGAACCCAGTTAATTAAATGCAGCGCATGCGCAGTTGCTAAAAAAATTGGGACCGATTGCTCTTGCACAAACGTGCCGATTTCTAACAATCCAGTAGTTAGAGTTTTAAGAAATTTGGCAAAAAATAGTTCATCAGCTACGTGAATGATCTATCACAAAAAATCTGAATTTTGATATAGGGAATTTTTAATATTACAGAAAACGATTTACCGCGAATAACGAAAATCGCCTATGACAAAATTTTATTAGAACAGTGTTGACAGAAGGGATTTAATGTCAATTCATAGTGGGCAAACGATGAAAGCAATCTAACGACTGGAGTTTTTTTAAATAAGCAAAACTCATTTTTTAAGCCTCGTTTTTAACCAACCCTATGCGATGGCAACAGGACTCACCCTAGCCAAAATGCGAGAATAAATACTTCTGTGGTTAAACTTGGCTGTTACAAAAAACGGGGGCCAAAGCATAAATAGTTTAAAAGTAATGGTGTATTAGGCATAGGCACTTGAAATATGTGTTTGGCCACCTTAATTTAACTTACGCGAAGTAGTACTTTGCCCCCGCTTTCTGCACACAGGTAGTAATCGTTCTTGCCTTCTCTGTACCTGATGGCGTTACCCCCCTTAGCGCCACTCTTTTCCAGGTGGAATTCTGAAAGTAAAACAGACAATGGCAAAGTTATACAGTCGACCTTTTTTCGAGTGGCTGCTCAAACGTACCTCGTTCCCCGGGGCCTTTTCCCTGTTTTGGGGGCGGGGCGGGAAAAAGCCCTGGCATCGGCGAGTCACGTGCCCATCTTACACCCTGAGATCCTGGGTGTAATAAATTAGCCAGGTTCGCATAATCAAAAGTGCCAAAATCAAGATGGCGGACAAACTGTCTGTGCTAAGTCTACTTGGATCTTGCAAGCATCCAATTACAATCCAAGATGGCGGCATCGAAAACCTGATTTGTTAAACGCTCTGCTCCAA
>JAHPZR010007247.1:75000-77834 GCA_019787425.1 Platygyra sinensis | reverse complement strand
GAAATCCGGCTTAGCAAGTCCTATCTCATGGGTAACAAAAAAACTCTATAATACTGTTAGCGATTGTTTTTTTTTTTAATTGTTGTTGTTGTTGTATATTTTTTTTTTCTGTTGCTGATGTTTGATGTCGTTGACTTTTGTTTCCCCAAAGGTTTTCAGTGAGTTAGAATTATGGATAGGGTTTTTTTCCCTTGTTAAAATTGACATTGTCTCCTATCTCGTTTCTACTGTACTTAGATATAGACGAGTGCAGTATCAACAATGGCGGTTGCCATGCCAACGCTAACTGCCAGTTTACCTTGGGCTCATTTAGCTGTACTTGTAAGTCCGGATATGAGGGCAATGGATTGGACTGCTCTGGTATGAAAATGTTCCGCACAGTCGTCGCTCACATTCTTTCATTCTTATCGTTCCTGTCTGGAAGACAATTGCGATGATGTTTTTGATTTCAATTTGGAAATTGAAATTGTAACTCTTGTTTTGTTTTTCTACTCTGATTTTGTAGATGTAGACGAGTGCAGTATCAATAATGGTGGTTGCAACGCCGACGCCATTTGTCATAACACCGAAGGCTCATTTACTTGCATTTGTAAATCTGGATACAGTTGGGATGGCTCAAGTTGCGTTGGTAGGTTGATTTGTCAAACATACAACGACAAAAAAGACGTTTCAAGAAGGTTGTTGGCACTCGATAACTAACAGCAAATATCCAATAATTCGTTTATGTTTAGCATACGTATATCGAGCTTTGAAGATAAGCAGGAAGTTTGGAGAGCATGGGAGAAGCGTATTCACAAAGAATTGTTTCTCTTGTTTGAGGCGCCTCTAATTGAGTCATGTCACAGGGTGTAAATGGGGTTAACCGACCAGCGACAAAGGGCGAAAAATATTACTGACTACCGGGAAAACGAAGAAACAAATTCCGAAAAACGACATGTAGACCCCCCATTCAGACGCTCGTGTTCTATAATCTATTTATATATTATAATTCCCAAAGCTTTCCCATCACTGTGAAAGATTAAAAAAAAGACATACAAGAAAAGGCCGGTGCTATTAAATGTGACTAAAATTAAATTAATGGTTGATGATAATGATAAATACTGTCAGTGAGAAAGACTAAAATAGTTCGTAACAGCAGATTTGAAAGCGTCCACAGAAGGCTGATCTAATAAGAATGATGGTAAAATGTTCCATTCTTTTAAGATTCTGGTAAAGAAATTATACTTTAAGAGCTACTTTTTTCCTGGTATGATAAGAGCGTGTCACTTGGGTGGGGCCTACAATATATTTAACAGTTATTCACCGAAGTGACGCCTTAGACCTATTAGAAGCAAGATTGCGTATTCAAGTCTTGCACGTTTTTGGAAAATGAAATTGGTAGTCTTCCCTAGTTTAGAGCATGCATCCACGAGAAGTGTTAAAATCACGTTTTTCTTCACTTTAGAACCCATGAAGTAATATCCCGTATATCAGAAAAATTTTCCTAACTGAGAGCGCTGGAAGGGATCGTGTCACTTAGCTACATGAAATAATTCGTTGTGTAAGATAATGCCCCTAATTAGGCTAAAAACTCACTTTTAATTCATTTGCTAGAAAGGTAATTAACTAAAATGGCTTGCATTGAGTTTATGAATATTTTTGCACCGTGAGAGAAGTTTAACGGAAAATCTCTATCTTTCTGTCAACGTCTCTAGTTAACACTATCAAATCAAGGTCACGATAGCGTACTCCTGTCACGGGTCCTTCTGATATGTTTGAGTTCTTATTCAATGCCAACAGATATCGATGAGTGCATCAGCGATGTACACGACTGCCACATTTCAGCTTCATGTAAAAACACTGTAGGATCTTACAGTTGTTCATGTAACGTTCCTTACACTGGAGACGGAAAAGCATGCTGGCATACGTCATCAGGTAACGTAATAAGTTTCATGTGTGAGTAAATCGTATTCTCTGATCTATTACATTTTCTCTTCATTACATGAGTCTGGAGAAAGTCAAAACTGGCGCGTATATTCATTTTTTTCCACTAGAATTCAAATTTTCTACTAGCATTCGCGTTTTGTTTAATTAAATCTGTGCAATCGGTCTCTAATATGAGGGAACATGAAGATTACTGTTTCTTGCTTGGAAAACGAGACATTAAACACAGATCGCATGATTAGTTTTAGGCACCTTGAATGCAAAAGTACATAAAATTGAGTAAAAAACAGTTAAGTAAAAACATAAGAATACACAGCAGGCCAACGAATGGTTGATCTCTCATTCCTCTTTATAATTTACAAAGTTTCAACAATGAAAATCGTCATCCTGACTGTGTTTGGGACATTAACTGAGATTTTTTTCTCTTCTTTTATTTCTTCGTTTTCTTCATAGTTTAAATTTCGGTTCAAACGATATATCAAACACTCAAGAAAGTGTTAGACAAAGTTTCCAAAGAATATGAAGCTAGTAAAAAATGATCCGCCACGGATCGTACTTTCGACTATCTTTTTTGTACATGGTGTTCAGAGCCATCTTAAATTTTCGAAAATTTAAGATGGCTCTGAACCCCATGTACAGAATTTTTTTAAACTTTGCCAAAAGTTGCGTCTTATCCATTCTCGTTCCCAGAGCCTACGATCCTTCTGGCCTGTGGTTGGGATCGAGAGCTCTGGTTTGGTCCAAAACCAGAAGTCCGCGATTCACGGACTTCCCGTCAAATCTAGCAAATCTGATTGGTTGAGAATGCGAAACGAATACTCTGCGCATGCTCAGAAAATCGGGTCCGGCCAGAGCTCTCGATCCCAACCACCGGCCAGAAGGATCGTGGGCTCTGGGGACGAGAATGCGTC
>JAHPZR010007247.1:60000-70000 GCA_019787425.1 Platygyra sinensis | reverse complement strand
AAAGCTAATCTAGGCGAGCCATGTTTACAGGGAATTAATACTTAAGGAATTTATAGAAAACATGCACCATGTTTCTACTGAGTTACAGAAATACGGGTAGAAATTTGGGAGAAGGAGAAATGCTGTGGGAAAACGAGCCGTAGGCGAGTGTTTTCACAGCTTTTTCAAGTTCTCCTAAATAAATAAACAAATAAACTACCAGTAATCAACGATGATAAGTTCGTTCGACGCCCTCGCTTTAATATGTACCTTATGATTTCACTATCTGACATTCAACCTCTGTCTATTGTGAAAATCAACATTTTGTAATCAGCTAGCAAAAGTGGTTTTTCAGACCGGTCAGTATAAAACATGGACTGCGGACTACGGACTACGGACTACGGACTACGGACTACGGACTACGGACTACGGACTACGGACTACGGACTACGGACTACGGACTACGGACTACGGACTACGGACTACGGACTACGGACTACGGACTACGGACTACGGACTACGGACTACGGACTACGGACTACGGACTACGGACTACGGACTACGGACTACGGACTACGGACTGGGTATAAAACACGGACTCAGGTATAAAACGCCGACTAAGCATTACGGACTGGGTATAAAACACGGACTCGGGTATAAAACGGGGACCGAGCATTACGGACTCGGTATAAAACACGAAGAAAGGTTCTACATTGAATAAATTCTCGCACGAACGTTCATAAATAGAATCTTCTACATAAATAAAATAGGAGAGCACTAGCCGTATTTCAACATTTGCAGCTTAACATTTCTGCATTGCAGCTTAGCAGGAATGTAACCTATCGGTAATCTCTCTTGGTAAGATGATCGAAGACAACGTAAACAAAACCGTTAAGCGAGTAATCGGAAAGCAAACAAATCCACAGTAACTTTATGGAATAATTATTCCTATCGTCACCTTCGTTACTAAAGGAAGCAATCAGAAAATGATTCAGTTGGTAAGTGCGTACCAAATGGCCATGTTACTTAACCCGGCGAATGAAAGCTGGTGAAATGGTGCTTCACAATACAATAAAGTAAAAATGTAAAGGAAACAGCCTTTTCAATCGCTTTACCACTCTCTGGAAAACGTTTCTGAAATTTTGGAATTACGATGACAACCTCCCAAAGCATATGAATTCCCATTTTTATTTCAAAATTTCCTCTTTCTAATTTAAAGTTGAAAGGTTGGCAGCTCGGTGATTCAACAGTTATTTTTTTCTCCGGAAACTTCTTCGTCACAACATTTTCTATTCCGTTGGTGATCACTGAAATCTTTGGCACTAAACATAGCCACTCAGTTTAGGGGGCCAAGTCAGTATTGTAGGTAACTTTTCTTGTTTTTCTGAGACATGCATCTTCAAATTGGCTGACCAGCAGCTTTTTATTGATAAAATCGATCTTGATCAGTTCTCAAATAACGATCATGATCTCCGAGCGTTGTAAACAAAAAGTTATACAAAAATTGGAACACACTTGAAAAACGCTAATCTCAAGTCATTCACGCATTTTTTTAATTACCGTATTCAAGATACGATACCGATCTTAGAATAAAGAGAATGTGTGATATGAAAACACAGAAGGCATACTGCAAGTCATCTTCAACTTTTTGCACGTAATTAATAATTAAAAAGCCTGGAAAATAACAGAATTTGCTCCAAGCGCTTTTTCAGCGGGGAATAAATTATTTAAACAATGAAAACGAGAATTCAATGAATATTGGCATGAGGTGTCAGTATATGATATGAACTTAATTGCGGGCTCGGTATGAAATAATCCTACATCGATCACTAAGTTATAAACAGGGAAAGAAAGTATCAACGCCTGCTTGTTTCTTTCTGCTTTGTTTTTTGTTTGCTTTTGGCTTTCTTTTGCTTTGTTAACTTTTCTTTTTGCTGACGTTGATCACAGCATTAGCATAGACACTGCATAAATGGCGCCTAAATTTCAATAACAATACTTGTACATCCTATGCCTCGCATTCATGTGAAAATTCCTTTCTCAAGAATGAGTACGAGGCTAAGGATGTATCTAGTATCGTTATCCAAATTGAGGCGTCATTGATACAAAGGGTCCATAGTTAACTGACAACAGTTGTTTTTGCATTACAAGAATGGAAATCTGACTTTGGATTTCTAGAACAAATTACTTGGCTAATTCACGGGACTACGCGACAACTGAGGAAACAAAAACGACAAAAAAATTGGAATCGGCATGCAGGAAGGCGGATTTTTTTTTTCGCAACGTGGGTGAGTTTTTAAATATAAATTGATAGAACGCTTTTCTAACAGTTTAGATTATTGGTTTTCCTTTTTTCATTTGTGCGATGTCCGTTACGGCCATTGCTAGAACTGGACACGATTCGCTGTGATGAAATCACAGATGGCATGTCTAGACAGCCAGTTCTGAACACTGAAAACAATATCTTTTAAGTTATGTTTGCACAGAGGATCGACCAAAATCTCAAAAGTAATTTCTCAATAATTAGGAGGCAGGTTTAATCAAAGAAAGTTGGAAACCTCTGATGCCATCAAAAATTGTTATGTTAAAGAACGGGGCGAATATTATTCCTTGCAAGGAAAGAGGCGTCATTCTTAGCGAAGTACTTGCTGATAGAGTAATTTAGTAACGTTTGGAAAATGAAGCAGCAAGAAATTGTGGTTTGTTTGAGTATGATAGACTGGATTACAGGAAATTATCTAAAATCTTTTTTGCCTCTTTTCATTACTAAAGTTAACGTTTATAGACGGATGTGTCTCAGTTGATCACGAGCCCCCCTTGAAAATCATCTTTGACTTAAGTGTGGTCTCGTACGGTCCCTAAAGTCCTTATTATTTTGTTCGAGTGGAGCTGTACTTATATTAGACGTTTGTGATTCAAAAAAGAAAAAAGCTCACACCCTAAGTTGAAATTGTCTGACATATCAAGATCAGGAAGAATACAACTTCCCACGAAAATTTTAGAAAAAAAAAACAGAATTAATTTATTATTTAGTAGTCAAGCGTATTTGTTTGGATAAAGGTAATAAACACAACTAGAGAGTCCCAGTGATGTAGTGATTGGACTTAAACAAAGCAATTATTTCTGCATTATAGATTTAAAAAAACAAACAGTTCCTGTTTAGTCACAACTCGCAATCAACATACAGAGGACAAATTGGGCACTTCGCGAATTTAAACCGTTGTGGTCTTTACTTTTTAAGTGTGATATTAATTATTTCGACTCATGTGACAGATATTTATTTAATTGTCGAACATATTTAGCACCACTGTGCTAATTAATTAGGGTCACTGTAAATAAGTAACCAAATATTGTAAATTGAAAAGAAACATTTAAGAATCCAACTGGTGGGAGACTGACCAGCTGGCTATTTACATAATGCATGCGAGGAGTTGAACTCGCGCGGGACTACCGAGAATAAATGCTAATGAAAGATTGGCACAAGCGACCTCCAGATTACAAATCAAGCGCCCTAAACCACTAGCCCACGCTACTTTACAAGTTATCTCAACTACAGGACTGAAGATTAATCAGCTACCATGATGATTTCCTTTTTTTTTTTGTTTTCCACCAATGATATTTCAATTTAAGGAAAACTATTTTAGACGCCACTGGTAAAGGATATGGTTTTTACACAACTTTTTCACACCACTGCATTGCTCATACTGTGCCAGAGCTTAAGAAGAGTGGTAAAGATGAATATTCCATCTCCGGCATGATGCTTAAGCGACACATATTTAAGATAACGAAGACGTCATTCCCCTTTGACTGTCTTCAGGCCTGTAATGATGACGTCAGATGCCAAAGCTTTAATTACGTCATTTCGCAAGAGATTTCTGAATTGAGAAACCGTACCAAGGAAGCAAAACCAGAAGATTTTGTTTCTTGTTCCGGCTGATATTATTACAGGAAAACCAAGAATAGAGGTACGGTCCGGAAGACGTTTCCATATAGGGTCATCGTTGCTGACGTCATTGTTGACATCTTGTCTCTGATTTAGGCCTATCACTAAGTGTAGAGAAGACTCCGCGCTAGATACAAATTGACTGGAAAAATTAAAAAAAAAGATTTTTTTCGAAACTCAGTAATCGATGCAAGTTTTAGCTCTTTGAGTGAAAGATTTAAGAAGATATAGGCTTTCAAAATAATTTAAAAGAAATAGTACACAGGACTCAAATTCCATCGTTGAAGTTTACGTAGCTAGCACTTATGATAATGATGCAAGTACGGTAGCCGGAGATTGTCATATGTATTATGCAGAAATAATATGGACATTTGAGAACAAAGGAAAATCACTTTTGCAGAAACAGCTATCAAGTGACATGTGGCTAATTATCAGTTGTAAGAACGTTCGCACCAGTTGTTTCTGCGTGGTAAGCAAAAGCATAAGCACAAGATTGACAGCATACAGAAAGAATCACAGTTGTGAAACGACACTAGTAAGACTCATACAGAGGACTGGAAACATGCTATCGACAGAAAAGAATTAGTGACCATTCTATCTACAGACATGAGTAAGGCTTTTGACTCTCTATGTCACAATCTAGTCATCAAGAAGCTCAAAGCATATGGGTTCGCTAATCAATCATTGGATCTAATTCGATCGTTTCTGAATGACAGATACAATCGCGTAAAACTAGGCACTATTAGAAGTGAATGGTCTAAAATGTCACGTGGTTGTCCTCAGGGATCGTCATTTAGTCCTTAATTATGGAACTTATTATAGAATGACATGACCATATTGGTTAAAGACACAAACCTTTTCATGCATGCTGACGACCACCAAGGAAAGTTAGCCATGTCATGGTACAGGGAAAACTTTCTACTTGCCAACACAGAGAAGTTTTAAAGTCTTACTATCAATCTAAGATACATCGACCCAGATAAACAGACTGAGGCCTTACAGAATGAAGATCAGATCATTACCAACACTTCGCAAATCAAATAACTGGGGGTTGAAATAGATGACAAGCTTAATTTCACCAGCCATATCAGTAACATTTGCATAAAAGCCAGTCAAAAAGTAGGTGTCTTATTGAGACTGCGAAATCTGATACCATGCAAAGCAAACTGATAATCTACAAATCATCCATCCTGCCTCACTTAACATATTGCCATCTGGTATGGCATAACTGTAGATCTTGTGACAGCAGAAAAATAGAGCGGATTCAAGAACGCGCGCTTAGAGCAGTATTTAACTCCCATTCAGAATCATACGAAAACCTTCTGGTTCGCACAGAGCTACCTTCACTACTAAATCGTAGACTACAAGATATCCCTATATTAATGTACAAAGTAAAACATGGCCTTGCACCGAGTATTGTTAACGAACTATTTAAGCAGAAAAGCACCAGTTATTCACTAAGAAACAGTGATTTTGATATTCCGACTTTTAACACTATTAACTATGGAAAGCACTCTCTTAGATATCAAGGACCCCATATATGGTCGAAACTAGATAATAAATTGAAAGGCTCCTCGAATATTGAATCTTTCAAAAAGAACATTGGGAAAAAAGACCTAACCTCAACAATAGTAGCTGCTGTAATCTTTGTCATTCTTAAAAACTACTTTTTATATACCAATTGTTTTATTCTATATTTTACACATGCTACATATTTTAATTGTACATACATTATTATTATTGCTTCTTAGTTTGTAAATAATTTTAAATTTTTGTGTCCCCAATTAGTTGGGAAAACTAAATACATTGACACATTAATAAAGCTTTTACTTTACTTTTTTTTTTCTTGTGCTTACGCTTATCCTTGCGCTTGCGCTGCATCAAGTGAAAACGAAATACCGCAAACATGCAAACACAAGCACAAGGATATTTGCCACACGTGGTTATGATTGGCCAATGAAAACACTGGATCCAGATTACCTCCAACCAACTTTGGCGGGTTCGGATGATGATGGTGCTTGTGCTTGCGTCGAATTTCGTTTTCACTTGGATCATCCCAAAATTTTTGTAGGTATCATTTATTACATCCCTATTGTTTACGATCGGCTCGCGTCGCTAGTGAAAACCAAGCTTAAGAGTCAAGCTTACCGAACGAGAAGATAAGAGGTGCTTCGATTCTTCTGTTACAAATTGCAGCAACCTGCAATGTTAGTCCAATCCCGACCATGTTAAGCTGCGAGCGAAACTGCTATTGGGGATGAAATTATAAGAGAGCCAGCTAAAATGAACAGGGCCGAGTATAATAAAACATTGTGATTATGTAAATTATAAAGCAAATAGTCAAAGTAGATTGACATTTGTATGAACCTTTGGTGACATCCATATTTAAATAAATTCTGAAACATTTCGCGCGCAAACGAGTGAATCAGCAGTGATCCGGAAATTGCTGATTTGTTCGTACCTGGTGACATCTGTATTCTGGCTGATGCAGATTTTTAACTTATATTTTCAGGTCTTTCAAGGAAATGTGGATTTGGAAACGGTTATACAGCATTCACTAAATATTTCGACTCAAGCAAGATATGTTCGACTTTATCTTGTCACACATTGCACGTGGCCTTCAAATATCTTTTTAAGTGAAGTTCTGTTTCCCAGTAGGCAGCTGTCTTTTTATTGACTTAACAGCTGTGGAAGGACCCTGACTCTATTGTTCGCACTTGTTTTTGACAAAATAATCGAGAAAGCTTCGCCATTCAACACTTCTATTAGTTCTTCAAAGCAGGAAGATACTAGCAACGTCAAAACTGACATGAGAACTATAACCTTCTTCCAAGGAAATGATGTAAAATTAAACCTTGTCAGAGATGCTACTTGACCTTGTTGAACCTCTCTACAAAACACTTCCAAAAGAAGTAGCTTCAAGTTATTAAAAGGTGGCTGTGGACTCAGTTTGCGTTGTACACGTTGTTGTTGTTGTTGTTGTTGTTCTTGTACAGTTGTTGTTTCCGTGTTTGTCTGTTTTCAACTTAATTCAAAGTAACTCGGGAATTGCATAATCCCCTTTGAGTTTCATTTTTGTCTTTCCCGCAAGCCTAGTCATATAAATAGATCTGTACCTGCTAATCCACCGATTATTAAAACACTTCAACACTTTCTTTTAGCTTGTTTACCAAATAGAAATTGGCGTTTTACGACCTCTGAAAAAAATAAATAGTGCAGGTTTGAGGTTTAGAAAGACTGGCGCTAGACGTACGAACGGAAACCAGTTCAAGGGCGTTCATTTTAGCAGTTTTTCGAGGCATTAATTAAAAGTGCATTGTTTCCTAAGAAATCATGGAAACACCATCTTGTATTTACCGGTGTAGAATTTAGACTGGAAAAGCAAGATCTGAGAAAAAGGGTTGGTGATCGACCTAGCAACATGACATAACAAAAGTATATCTCCTTGTGTGAACGTCTGGGTGAAGTTACTTCTGAAAAGAACTGTTGTTGGTGACTATCCTCACCCACGCGATCACACAAGCGCGACCTAAGGATGCTCCTGGGTTCAAGCCATTTTTTTATACATAACAAATATTTGCTCCCTTGGCCTTTTTATCTGAAATTTTGAGATACGACAGTTTACCCTTGGAGCACTATACAGAGCTGAGACTGACGGTCAGAAATACATTACAAACGGTTTAATAGTAATAATTGAAGAATATCCAAAGAAAACGAAGCGATTTGGAGATGGAATGTTACCTTATTGTAGTTTCATTATATTTGAAAACGTGCGTGAAAAGTCCATGGGGATAGCGTTAGCCAATTGCGAGAAAGAAGGATTTGATTAGCATGCGTTGAGGCGCTGTTACTCGTGTTTTTGTAAAGGAAGTGACCCACCTATGAAATTGTGCCAATAATTTGAAAACCTCTTGACATATTTTCTTTGTAAAATGATATTCTCGAGCATACCTTGTGACACGAAATTATTGCTGGTCGTTTTTTGCAGTTTTTGCCGTTTTTTCCGCGATCCACAAAAAAAGTTCCTAAGCATGGCCGTTGTTTATGTTTATCACCTGAAGTTAAAATATGATCAGGACAAATTCGCAGAGGTGTTTTACGAAGCAAAACGCCCGGTAAGCTTTCCTCTTGAAGCTAAACATGTTATGAATGAGCATCATGAAGTACGAAAAAGTCATTACGCCACTCAGAAAAATGTCCTCACGTGGTGTACTTCAATGTACCACGTGATTGGTTTGAAGCAAACTCGCGGCATCAAAAACGTTAATTACTCCGAAGGCGGCAAAAAAAAAATCGTGGGTGTCGCGGTCTACTGGGAAGAGATTATGCAGGGATGTTCCCTTTTATAAAGTTTACTCTAGGATGACGTACTTTTCTAGATTCTTATTGTATTTAGGTCATATGACTATGACATGAGTTTTTTAACCAATGATGATTCATAAAATTCTCAATATTCATCAGATACACAAATTCTCAGATACACAAAATTCTCTACAGCTTGTCGGAAATTCTGTGAAACTTCCACAGCTTCTAGAAAATGTTGTGTAAAATACTGTTTGTATAAAAAATCATTTATTGCAGTAGATATATCTAGCAACCTTTGTGGCATTTCAGGTGTAAAAGTATGGGATCCCTAATAAAAGGGTTCTCCAAATCTCCACTTAAAAAGTGGGTATTATGTCTAGGGGTGGATGTATGTACAGGAATTGTTGTAAGCAGAAAATCGAAAATAACAGAAAATAAAATTTAGTCAAAAATTGTTAGGTGTTAAAGAATACACTAACGTTGAGGGACCAACAAACTGCAAAGAATACACTAACGTTGAGGGACCAACAAACTGCAAAGCAGCTACGTCAACCACAAGGCAGTGTAACAATAATGATAATAATAATAATATAAAGGAGAGATTAGCATGGGGTGGTTAGAAGAGAAAGGGGGAGGTTAAAATAAATAATAAAGTTGGGTCGATCGAGTTTTCTCAAAATAAAGTGGGGAAAAAGGAGTGTAGACATTAGTAGAGGTAATTAGTATAAAAACATAAAAGAAATTAATATAAACTGTGAGGTGCATGGTATGTACACCATGACCATTCAAAGAGTTGACTAGTAACTCAAAGTTGTACCCCTAATGCAAGGTACAAGGGGTTCAGAGCCACCTTAAGTTTTCGAAAATTTAAGGTGGCTCTGAACCCCATGTATCTTGTTCCTGACACGTGAATTCATGTGGGTGTTACTTCCGCTGAGCTCTGTTTGCTGGGTAAGAATTGCTGAGTATGCTGCACAAATGAGAAGGTGGACCACATTTAGCGATATGTATATCCCGGACAGAAACTCCCGCAACCAACCTAGTTACGTCACAAGCTACATGGTTATATAAATTTCCTTAATTACCATGAAATTACTTTTTACATGGTGCATTTCAAATGACGCCTCAATGTTCATTGCTAAAGATGACTACATGTTACTCCTAAAACAAGACATTAAACACAGATCGCGATTTTTTTCGGCACCTCTTGAATTCATGAATACATAAAACTGATATGTCTTCATGGTGTGAAATAGAAACCAAGTAAGTAAAAAACATAAAGTGCACAGCAGGCCAAAGAATGGTTGATCTCTCATTCTAGTTTGTTTACCCGCATAACTTCTCAAACACCTTTATAATTTGCAAAGTTTCAACAATGGAAATGGTGATCCTGACTGTGTTTGGGAAATCAACAGAGATTTCTTTCTTTTTTTTTTTTTTTACTTCTCCGTTTTCTTCTTAGTTTAACTTTCGATTCAGACGATATATCAAATGCCCAAGAAAGTGCTTGATAACATTTCTAAAGAATATGAAGCTAGTAAAAGAATGATCAGCCGCTGATCCTACTATGTTCAACTCTCTTCTCAGCGTTTTAGAAATGTGATCAACACTTTCTTTTCTGTTTTATGTAATATATTAAACACAAAAGACAGTGTCTGACCACATTTCAAACACCGAGTTGAAATTTGAAAATATGACGCGAAACGGAGTGTTTTTGACGAGCTTTGAGGAGTTTGGAATTTTGCTCAAACACTGTATTTTAGAAATCGGAAA
>JAHPZR010007247.1:47500-55000 GCA_019787425.1 Platygyra sinensis | reverse complement strand
GCTGTTGTTCTTCTTTCTTTTGCTTTCTTTCCACGGTTCAGAGGGAAAGAGATGGCCAATCCCCAAATCAAAACTTGGATAAGTTTTCTTCATTTGAATTTCTTAATATTTGTACTTGAGAGTTAGACTACCTGCTTTGAAATGTTTTGCATACTCTCATCTAAACACACCTATCGACCAATGAGAATGCGCGTACTGTCTTAAATATTTTATAAATGTCCAATATCAAAGATGTGCACTGTTGCCTAAGATCGCACGTCGTATTAACTGGAGTGTGGCCGCCATGTTGTGCGACATCGTGGTCGTGAGTTCTCGGCCACGAGCAGTATTGCTAGCGATTTATTACGTTAAGAAAAGCGATGAGTATGGGCCTCCGCTTGGTGACCCTTCGGACGGCCGGAGCTATAATGTCCAAAATTCTCCCCTTTGTTTTAATGATATTAAATTAACCGTGTAATGTGTTCAAAATACTCTTGGAAAGGCGTCTACCTTATAAAAGGCTTCAGTGTTTGTAGCATCGTGCTACTTCTGCCAATCTACTTCTCCCCACTCTAAAATTGATAGCATTTAGAAGGCAACTCTTGAAAAGCCATGGAATACAATAATGAGATATTCCGTCTGCTATCAGCGAGTAGTTAATATATTTTAGTTTACTTTTTTTACCCTTAAATTTCGTCCAGATTTGTCCCACTTCATCCGTTTTAGCATACCAGCTTCCTCCTAGAAATGGAAGGAAGCTCTTTTTTTAATTGTGATAATGCAAACGATAGCTTTGAGCTCAAATTTTTGCTTATGACAAAGTGTTTAATTTGCAGGACTTGCAAAGTTCCTGTCTTGTCGTAAATAATTCACAACATGTACAGAGCGTAAAATAATTAAGAAATACGCTTGGTTTGGGCCCTGGACCAAACTTCGTAATTCACATTCTTATGGTTAATAAGTACATAAAAATTTGCAAAAAAATGAAAATGTTTTACGCAAAGGTAACGTAACCATTCATAATACAAAAGAACGACCATTATTCAGCTTATAGGAAGTGGAATTCGCAAGATGGCACGCATTCTTTGGTCTAGTTTCCCGCGCTATTTTATTTAACAATTGGATCTCGGCTTGAATATCTTCTCTTAGAGGTACAAATAAAACAATTTTACTTCCACCCTTAAGTATTTTACAGGCATTCTAGCTGCTAGTTTTCCATAGCATGAAATGTTACTGGTATTTTTCTGCCCACGCCATACGTTTTTTAACAGTCCGTCCCTAAGCAAACATCCTGTTATCATCCACATTATCACCTATACACCTAAATCAACAAGAAAATAGAGAGTTGTCGACTAAGAATATAGACTTTTTTAAACGAGCTAATTTAGATTAAAAAGAATAGACGTAAAAAATTGATGGAAATAGATGTCCAACAGTAGCAATTAAATGATGAAAGAATAAAAGATGCGAATGCAACCATAACACTACTGGAAAAATGACCTGAAAAGATTCAGGCTTTGTTTAAAGCCTGAATTTTTCCAAGTCATATTTCCAGTAGTGTCATGGCTGCATTCGAAGCATCTTTCATTCTTTCATCAAAAAAAAAAAAAAAAATTAAGTTTCAAATGCTAATGAGGATTTCAATATAAAAATATTTTCCCCTCGGTCTTGCCTGCTATCATAATCTTATATTTCTACCTCAAAGACGCCGAATCGTAGGTTTCCATGGCACCAAAATAACAGTGGTGAACTCTGCAGGAAGTCCTGAGTATTTTTGTTCATTCAGGTACGAGACTTAATAGTAAAATCAGTTTGGGCTTCCAAGATAGGCTTAGAAGATTGATGTAGCAGCGTGGATTGCATTGAATGGTTTGCTTAGAAGCATTATATGTACATGTAGAAACTGAGGAAATGTGTTAAAACGAAAACCTTACTGCACGCTCAATGAGAAAAAAAAAATATGTAAATTAGGTAAGCCGTTTAATAGCAGGTGGTATCTCTTTAATAGACAAATACTCTCCATGACTTACGCCTGCTGAAAGCTATTTGTTAGTCTGTAGTTTAAATTAGACTGGGACGCAAGCTGATGCTAATTCAAGGCTATGTTGGCTTTTCACTTAAGTGGTTAGAATTGAAGTTGTCGGTTCAGATGTCATCATGCGTTTTTTTCTACTCTTCGTTTTCGTGTTATGGAATTTAGGGGTGCTTTGTCCAATCAACGTCAACGGTGAGCTGAAAAATTCTCTAAAGTACCCAATTGTATGGAAACCCACTGTTTTACATAAATACGATCTATTTTTTTTATAAGCTTATACTTCTCGAAATTATGGAAAACGTTCCTGTTTGCACGGTTTGTTTGGCCTTTGTTTCAGCTTTTTTTTTTTTAGCAAAGGAAAGATGAGTCTGTCGAGATCTCGTAGAAAAACTGGCTGATTGCTTCTGAGCCGTCAGTGAAGTTAGAGTTTACAACGAACTAAGACTAAGGAAAACTTTAAGACCCCCTGTAAATTGAATCTCTCTCCAAACATGACGTCCATGTTTGCAGGCGGTGGTTCTCTTCTCTTATCCTTAACGTCGCAGAATTTCACTAGAAAAGAGAAATTTTAGTTTTACTTCAGTCGATACCTTGCCATCCCACGGAGTCAGCGAAAAATTTTTTGTCCAATTGTTTCATTTGTCCATTGATACATTCCTTCCTTCCTTTCTTCCTTCCTTCCTTCCTTCCTTCCTTCCTTCCTTCCTTCCTTCCTTCCTTCCTTCCTTCCTTCCTTCCTTCCTTCCTTCCTTCCTTCCTTCAGTCATTCATTGAATTAATCGTTCTTTCTTTTTTTATATATACATCTATTGAGTCAATCTACTTTAGCCTTAGTAGTTCCTGTATCAACCACTTAATAATTTATTTCAGATCGAAATCGCGAGCTGTACTTCCCGGCTTACTACTTCTTCGCGGAAAGACGTTTAATGAAACACAGGATTAGACCCATGCGTGTCAAGGACTTGGATGATTGTGAGCTTCTTTGCTATAGGGATGACAACTGTGTCAGTCTTAACATTAAAGATAAAGATCTTGACAGCGGAACACATGAATGTGAACTAAACAACTCCACACACTTGGAGCATGACGGACACTTGAAGAGTAACCCTGTGTACTATTATCGTGGCGCAAAAGTGAGGAGCAAAAACATTATTTAAAGCACGAGTGTTACAAAAACAAATAATGTACAGGTTGCCTGGCATAATTTCATCGCTTTTTAACTATTGGTGACATGGTGAATTGTTTGCAATCCTCTGTTAGTTTGAAGATGCAGCAAACTGTAAGAGCAACTGTCAGAAAATATCGAGCACTGAGGCACAATTTTAAAAGTTCAGGTTTTTGTCTAAAAGAAAGCATAGCTAGAAACATCGAATAAGAATATAAATTAAAGAAATCGAAGGAAGTTGTTTGTTTGCTCTCCTGTGTTGGGAGACAAAACCGCGCCCAATAAAACTTTATTCTGAAATAAGCTACTGACCCCATCCCACACCCCCTCTAACCCACCCCACGTCAGAATACTGCATAATCTTGCATTAAAAACTTATAATGACAGTAAAAATTACTCCCTTTCTCTTTGTTTTCCTGTTGAAGAATGCTTGTGGAAAGAACAGACCACAGTGCGAGAACAATGGTATTTGTCAATCCGGTTTTACAGGCAAGGGATATCGATGTTTGTGTCCTCTTGGGTTCCGGGGGGAGCACTGCGAGGAAGGTAAGCGCATCGGAGAGTTAGTAAATATTAAAGAAATTTAAAATCTTCAGCGGTTTCTATCTCATGCATGGGTAACAAAAACCTTTATAATGCTGTTAGTGACAGTTTTGTTGTTGTTAATTTTATTATTATTTTTTATTTGTCAAGCCGGTTTACAGAGAAGGGTTATCCAGGGGCGGATCCAGGATTTTTCT
Organism: Platygyra sinensis; assembly: GCA_019787425.1. NCBI lineage: Eukaryota > Metazoa > Cnidaria > Anthozoa > Scleractinia > Merulinidae > Platygyra > Platygyra sinensis. The sequence continues at coordinate 51,081 of JAHPZR010007247.1, read as the reverse complement.
TAGGAGGGGTGCACCTCTAAGAAATGACGTCACTGACCGGTGAGGTAAACAAATTTTAAAAGCCAATACGAAGAAGGCTTCATCTCAGGGAGGGGGGATGCGCACCCCCTGCACCCTATCCCTCGGATCCGCCCTTGGTTATCGATGTTCATGTATTCCTGGGTCCCGGGGAGAGCAATGCGAAGAAGGTAAAAGCACCCCGTCAGAGAGTTTATAATAGCGATAATTGAAATTCGGCTTAGCAGGTTCTATCTCATGGGTAACAAAAAACTCTATAATAATTGTTTTAGTATAATTTTCAGAGGTGAATATCAAGGACTACAAAATAACAGACTGAAACATAGAAACCCAGACGTAATTGTTCGTTTCCATACACGTATCTCAGTGAAGTTTTCCTCACAAGCTCACATGTACACCGATTGTGATTCAGTTTACTCATCGAGTTCGGCACTAAAACAAACAAGCAAGACATTTCCGATAATAAATTCATCATTTTCCTTTGTTTTATAGTTGTTCACTTCAATTACAGTTTTCATCAATATTAATAGGAATTTTTACGATTATGTCTGATTGCATTGTTTAGGTAAATATCCACTTTGTCATAATGAGCACAGGTAAAAATAGCAAGTACAGCTGGTGAAAAAACAATCAAATTTCGTCCAGCTCCAAAGTTAGAACGGTGCTCTAAGGGACTGTGCAATAATTATCAATAGGGGAGTGGTGGCAAAAAATGAGCTCTACAAGGAGAAATATTACACGATACCCCCCTCCCCCCCCGCCCCTCTCAACAAAGGCAAATTAGCTCTGACCCCCCTCCAAGTCTCCCAAAAATTATGACGCACCCCCGCCAACCACCACCTACAAATATAGTAAATATACCTGAATCCTTTACCTGTTTTGTACTGTAATGTATTCGACATCAGTGTCTGGGACAAAGGGTACCTCGTAACTGTGTTCGATTAAGTCGCCCATTTCTGAAGAGTCCTATTGTGCATCGTCTTCTGAGTCGTCTGAATCTTCTGAGTCACTAGATTGCAGCTCAGAGTCACTAGTTAAGTCATTGTCTTCGGGTTCCAGTATTTGTGGAGCAGCCGGAACGTAACGTAGAACACGAGCTACTAGCGTTGCTTTCCCTCCATTGACCTGTAAATTGTGTTGCTTCAAGTACTTCCTTAACTTGTGTGCCGTCAGCGAGCTGACATGGTCCTCATTGTTCCAGTCAATGTTTGAAAGAGTGTTTCTTTCAGAAAAATTCAAGGCTACCTATTCTATTGGTTCCAAAACTAACGTATTCACTACTTGCACAATACCATAATGCACCTCTTAAACCCCCCAAAATTTTGCATACTCATTGTTTGCAATTTCTCCTGGGACATGATCCCATGTCAAGCGCGTGAGGTAAACAAACACTTTCGACATAGCATGATTTCCATTGACTAGTTCTGATGCAAAAATTGCTTACTTGCACTTGAGACTGGATCAATAGCTGCTCTAGATATTATCCTAGCAGCTCCTAGAAAAGGTTCGTTTGATTCCCATGATAAGTGCAGAAATCGGTCGAGAAACGACAGCCTACTCTCCATTCGCAACGAAAATGTGTCCGCCATTGCTCCTACTGAGACGACATATGATTGGTCGAGTAATGTCACGTGAACCGTGTCCTACACCGCCTGCCTTACGTCTTAGAAACAAGATTGCGGATTCAAGTCTTGCACGTTATTGGAAAATGAAATTGATAGCCTTCACTAGTTTAGAGGATGCATCCACGAGAAGTATTAACGTATCATGGTAGGTGGATTTTTAAGAAAAATGGGAAAATCTTTTTTTCGCTGTTCAAATTGAGAAGACTGAGAAAAATAATTTGTAGAAAGAATGGAGAAAAAAAGCTTTTTTACTTTTTACGATAAAGAGAAAAACTCTTTTAAATTATTATTGTCTTTTGTTGACTTTGGCATTGATACCAGGTACATTAATTTCCACTGATTACACAACAAGAAAGCCACACAATTTGTAACCGCAACTTTTAATTCATGTCTTAAACAGGGTATCAAAAATCGGAGTTCTGTCTTAAACAGGGTAGGAAAATCAGCGATATTTGTCTTAAACAGGGTCAGGGTATAAGGGGCCGGGCCGCACCTCCCCACCCAGGAAAATATCAAGTACCCCCCCCCCCCCGGGGAAATGTCCTCTTTTTGGCTTCACGAGGCATATATGGTTTCAGAAAATGTCTGGAGAACGAAGGAGTCTAAACTCGAACAACATAATACCAATGCCGCCGACGAAATAATCACGGCAGTTTAAATACAAACCTGTTTAAACCTAAGTAGTTTTTCGCTTCTCGGACGATTTCACTGCAACGTAGACGTCTGCTTATTTCAAGTTGTCATGACCCATTGTTTTGGTAAACTGACCCATACCTACATCTGTCAGCGCGGAAGGAATTTTTAACACCTAATCATACCGATCTCGCAAAAGGTTATTCGTCTTTTTCTCGATAAAACAAAACTGCATACAAGGATGAACATTTTGAGTTCGTTTACGCGTGTCTTCCAACGGAATTGGCTGAAAATCGGCAGGTATGTTCCCTATTACCTCCTTGGAAAAAGGGTGTCGGGCTTTGTTATAATCGCTTCCGTTTCAGAGTTATGGCCTTTTCAGTGGAAGGAAACACCCGCGTTCAGAACATCAAACTTTAGGAGGGTGTAGAAAAAAAACCAAACCACATCTGGAAAATCGCTCTTTTTGAGGGTGATGTGTGAGAAAACATTTCCGATGTTAATCGCGCCGCTCCGACGATTCACGCGCGGAAGCGAACCAGTTTAAGCAAAGCAGTGTTTCTGGGAATTTCTTTTTAAATCACTGCGACAGAAACTTTTTAGAAAATTTGAAACATATGATTGTATTCTATAACTATTAAGCTTTCAGAAAATGTAAAGTTGATGGGGTTTTCTTTCAAAGCGCCAGCGTAAGAGCGTGATTTCCAAACACTGTCAATCCACCTACCATGATACCTTAAAATCACGTTTTTCTTCACCTTAGAATCGATGAAATAATATCCCTTATCTTTTTTTTCGGCTCGTGAGTGGGCGGAATTCAACAAATCCTGCAATCTGATTGGCTCCTGATGCGGGCGGAAATTTTCATACGGACCGCTACAGCGGGCCGAATCAATCGAGTTGATCTATTTTCGTGAATGAATTAGCTGTTATCGTCAATCTTTCGCCCTTTTTACACTCTGTTCACCTTTAGATGGCGAGGAAAGTTACTGTAATTAAATTCAATCGAATTTTTTGAAGTTGTGAGAGTTTGTTTGGTTGTTTGTTGCTCGGCGCTGTAATGGCGCGTAATCCTATGTCTCTCTGTGCAATTTTAAGTAAAAACTGAGTCAATTTCAATCCAGTTTCCTTCTAATCGTTGTTTTATTTGAGAGAAATGCTGTGGAGTACACTTAACGAATTTCCTCGCTACCTGCTACTCAATTTGTATAGGTAATCATACGGTTTCGAGTTCGATTTGGAATTAATTTGCACGAGTGAGTTTTTCAAAAAGTTGAAATTGCACGAGCCGCAAGTGCAAATTAA
>JAHPZR010007247.1:20000-45000 GCA_019787425.1 Platygyra sinensis | reverse complement strand
TCTATTCATTAAAGTTAAATTAAACACTTTTTCACCTACCTCCCCCCCTAAGTATTGTTTTTGTCCCAGACACTTGGCTTGTTTATCAGGGTACTAGAGAGGGGTAAATTTTTGTGCAACAAAATGGCGGAACTCGTCACGGAGGTCGAAGAGTCGGTCGAAGATAGTTTTTCGTTCGAACTGTATACAGGAATTCCTTCGTAGGTTGAAAATCGCGAAGTTGTTACGCTAAGGAACACTAGCTGCTACAAATCGACGTCGCAATCCTAAAAGCCCGGGTAAAAGCAACGTGAATGGAAGTCTTAAAAGCTACGATGTCTATCGACGAATGAATGCCGTGTCATCTGGAAGCCAGAGTATCGTTTTTCTTTTTTTTTTCTTTAAAAATATGCTATAAGAGCACTTTTGAGTACTAGTGATATAGATTCTTTCGCTTGGAAACTGCTCGACTGGAACTAGTCGCATGACAAAGCACATGGTTTTCTAATCGATCGCCATTTCGTGTCATTGTTGGGTGTTGTTTTCACGGAGTTGACTTCTTTCTGTTCAGTTGCCAATATTTACATTATCGGTGTTACGGATGACGTTTGTTCTGAAAATGCTGATAACTAGTCTCTCGTATAGTTGGAAACAAAAGCATTATGGCAACCTTCGACTGGCCGAAGTATTTCAAATGCGAAGCAAATGAGTGTACAAACTGCATAGTTAGTTTTAACTCAACTAATTCCAAATCTGTTATTGGTATCTATCGCTCAAAATCTAAAGTCACGATTTGAAAGTTAATTCATACTCTACTGCTTGGGAATTTCAAATATATTGATCTAATGCAGAAAAATACAGAACAAAAAGCTCAAACAAAATATCTTATAACAGACAAAGGATACATTCAGTTGACCACCATACACAGATAGATCATGTTTATACCAATGTGCCACATTGCATACAATCAGCAAGTACCCTGGAGTCTTACTATAGTGATCATAAGTCTATTTATATTTCCATGAGAGCTTTTTCAATATTTGTTTACTATTTTCGCGGTGTATCATATGAGATCATTTCATATTTAATAATATACAAGCAACAATTTCTGCATTCTGATTGGCTAAGAACATGTCAATTAATCCCAAATCAGTGCAAAAAAGTGTAATTGAGTGCAAAACGGCGTAATTGGAAAAGATTGACAGCTCCTACTTTGAGCTCGGACAAACAAAATGGCGGACAAAATTTAAACGAAGATTGAAACTCTTTTCCTATATTTCAATACAATTACCTCATAACGAAGCAAAGTGCAAAGCTCAACAACAATTACTAAACTAGTAAAAGCGAAGTAAATGTACACAAAAGCCGTGAAATCAAAAGCATTAACCTGAGCTTGAGTGAAAGGAAAATGCTGGCGCCGATCACGACGACATCACAGACAGACAGACAGACAGACAGAAAGGCAGAACTTTATTTTACGTGGCAGTCCAATTATCTAAAAGCTACATTGCAGGAAGCCCACAGATTAACCGTTAAACTACAAAACAAAAGGATAGATAAGATTTAGCTAACAATCTAAAAATTAAGATAAGATAAGATAAGATAAAATGAGATGAGATGAGATGAAATGAGATAAGATGAGATGGGAAGAGATGAGATGAGATGAGATGAGATGAGATGAGATGAGATGAGATGAGATGAGATGAGATGAGATAAGATAAGATAAGATAAGATAAGAACTTTATTAACGTGTCACAATCTCTAGCGTACAACGTGCGCTAATTGAGGACACCTAAATTACCTAGTGCGAAGATTACTTTAAAAATTACAAGATATGGAAGAATCCAAATCTAAAAATTTTAACTACATGACGAATACTTCTTAAAAATTCCCTTGTGCCGGCCATGGCGGGAATCGAATCCGGCAGCGCATTCCATGTCTTTGCAGCGAAATACCGAGAAGACCTGAGACCATCTTGGTGCTTCTAAACTTTGGGCAATGAGAGCATGTTCGTTGCCCCTTAAGTACCAGTTAAAAAAGTAAATTTTAAAATTCTTCAGTACTACGAAATAAAACGCGAAGAGGGACCCAAAAAGACGTCGTAAGAACCTGCAGCATCTTACTTTTGAAGACGAAAAGAGCAAGTATTCTACTTTCGTGAAAGAAATGAAACGGCAGGCTTAGACATTAGGAAGGTCATTCCCTAACAAAAGGCGGTAAACGCATCAAGAGGAAGAGGCAAATCTAACCTGTGCAACATCCAGTGAAAAAGCTCAGGTCAGGCAGCACCCAGGAGAAGTTAAAAAGATGTCCTTCAGAGCCAAGAAATTCCGTTTCTTGGTAGAATTTAGCTTCATTTCTCGGTATTTTGGTCAAAGCAACTTGTACCAGGTTCAATAGTTTCTTGCACACAGTTTCTCAACCATTCGAAAAACACTTGGCAAGAAAGCCGCAACATAACCGCAGGGACGTTGTCCTTTGCTTTGTGGTTAAGTTCTTCAATTCACCTGTGAGTAAAGACTGCTTTTCACGGTAAAAAGAAACTGCTCAGTTTTCATACATGACTTGGAGAGAGTGAATGAGTTTTTACGCTTGAATTCACATGTCAAAATTTCATCCAATAAAGTTAAATATGTAGCTTGTTGCTTCCAATGTCGCGTAAAATACTGAAGCGTGACAGAAATTGTCACTTGTATATTATTAACAAGTAATCAAATTATTTTTCTCGTGCAATTTGGAATAAGTAAGCACTCGTAAATTTTTCATAGACTACAAATTGTACTCGCTCTACGGGCTTGTGCAATTTTTTTGTAATCTTTGAAAAATTTACTCGTGCTTATTTATTCCAAATTGCACTAGAAATCATTTGATTACCTATACTAATTTAGCTGAATATGCAACTTTCCATGCTAAATAAGCATCTAAATGTATCAAACAACTATTTGAATCACAAAGAGAAAACAGTCACAACTGCACATTTATTTGCAAAAACAAAGAATGCTTTGAATTCCCTCTGTTTTTCATGTTCCTAATTCGTATTCCTAGTCCTCATACAAAGATTCAAAATTATATATTACTCTACCAAAATTTCCAGATGCGTGACTTAAGAATAAATGTTTCAGATTAAAGGAATTATTTTAGGTCCTGACTATTTCTTGAGGAAGCATGCCATTTATAACTGTCACTTTCTTTGGTAAACCCTTCCCTGTGTTGAAATATCAAGCAATAAATATCACTTCAGCGTACACAACAATTAGGTAAATAGCTCATTTTGTTTTAGGGTTGAGGAAGGGGGAGAGGAAAGGGCAGAAGACTAAATGTATACCTGTATAATCTTTCTGCGTTCATTTTTATACCCTTTTAAAATATGTGGCTATTATCTTTATTGTGTATCGCAGGTGAAGCAAGTTGTACTATTGTAATGTACATATGCCAATATCACGCAAGATAAACACTGCAGTAACAGCTAAAGTATAATATGAAAGTGAAAGTGAGCAGCACCATGACTGATACTATGTGTTTATATCAGCTGCCAGAAGTAATATCACAATACTTGAAGAAACTGGCTTTAACACAAGTCTTAAGACTTCATGGAAGTAATCTGAGAATTACAGATAGACGTGGAATACTCCTGCTTACAAAGAGAATAAGATACTTTCAGCCCTCGTGTTAGCTACCACTTGAGCTGTTAAAACATATTCTTTGCAAAAGACATTGGTTGCAAGCATACAAAATGTCTCTCCAAACTGCTCATATAATTTATTACATAATTGGAAATACTTTGGAACTTCATCCGTGTAGGTTGCTTAAAGTCAAGAATGTCAACAAGTGAAATCCACCTGAACTCACTATATTGCATCGAAACTTAACTCGGAAATGAACCTACATGTATAGCTTTACAGTGGAATACAAAAATACAATTTAACTTAAAATTAGCAACTCCATATAATGCTCATATATTCATTAAAACATATACATGTAGCCAGAGTAATACCCACCCAGTCCTTTATATTAGGACTGTGATTAAATAAAACGACTGAACCTCATCATAAGGAACGCAAACATAGAATTTTGTTAATCTCTCTCTATTAATTAAATACAAATCTTGCAATGTTTATCTCAAGTATAAGTTATCTTAACAATTCCAGCTTATACCTGTTAAATTTTCATTCAACTCTTAAAATGGTTCTTATCTTGTTGTACTTCTACTACATGTGTGTCGTGCTGCTGTGAACTAAGGATTATGTTACTTGTACCTCTGTAAAAATGTATAATCTGCATGTATAGGAAACTGTTGGCTTACATAGAAAGAAAATGCTCCTAATAAAAGCAGTGTTCATCTTGATTTGTTGTTTTGTTCTGTTGAAGTTTATTTCAAATATGGAATACATAATTATTTATTATAAAATGATTTGATCAAAGAACGAGATTTTTCGATGATATTTTTCAACCACTCAAAGGGTGTCTATAAACAACCATATTTGGACACCAGAACCTCTGCACATTTGACCAAAAGATTTTTATTTTCCTGTATTTCACTCTTCTTTTTACTCAGCTACGTTTTTTACATTCATCCAATAGGCCATTTTCGAGTTGCATTTTGTCTGTGTCAAAACGAGCCTAAATGCGAAACCATTCATATGATTTGCACCTACAGATTGATTTCACACTGATCAAACTCATTTTTACATGAAAGGTTTCACACAAAGACTAGTTTTAAAACAGAGACACAAGGATACATTAATCCATGAGCTGCTCACAGGAGCCTTTGATTTAAATCTTAATTTTGGAACTATTTGAAGATTCGACATCAGCTAACTTCAGTGGTATTTTTTTTTTCTCAGAAAACTGGATTCCCATGGCACCACCAGAAGTTTGCTTTGGTTCCAAAGATGATTCTTATGGCGCCTTCAGGGTTCTCGTCCCTGGACGAATCATAACCTTCAAATTGACATATCTGAATGGCAGCATGAGCTGTTACAAGTACGAGTCAAGTTTTAAGTCCAACTGGGGCTGTAGACACTCAAAACTACTCGGCAATACCCTCATGGGGACGCACGTTACTTCTTCCAACAAAACACGTCTTCTGCCTACTAAAGCAGAGCACTTAAAAGGGGAAGCAGGCTGTCTGCAATTATCGTATTACTATCTGCCTTGGGTGACAATCGACTCTTCAGAGCTTGTATTTGATAATCTATCTTCGCCTTCAGCTGTGACAGCTAACGAGGAATTTCAAGTATGGTTTGGTGAGGATTTATTCAACTGCGGCGATGACGATAACGGCCCGGAGAAGACATGTGCGAGGGTGTACGGATTATATGCCTGACATTTTTCTGTCCTTCTGTCCTAGCAGTCAAGAATTGTCATCCATAACTGGACACCCCATTACCTCCTCCCCCCCTCCTCACATGCTCGTCAAATCATTTATAACCGTCTACGAAGAACTGTTCTAAAGATCAATACATGCACTCAGTAACTCAATCGAACGGCTATACCTTCCGTCGCACAATACCTAGCTTACAATCTCTTCCTTGAACCTTCAGTAACTTTATAATTAGGACTGTGACGATCCATAGGCTCACAATGACTCCTACAAGAACCATAGCATTGCGACTATAAACCAAGGATATAAACTGAAGTTCGGAAAGGAAAACAAAAAATTGCATTTTCTTAAACATGTGACTCCTGTCGTACACGAGGACTGGCGACTAGCTGCACAGGGATATCGCCGCTTGAAACTAAAGCGGTAGCATTTTCATCATTCAAGATGGTGTTCCACCATCCAAGGAGATCGACCCAATGTTTCAACAAAAGAGAATGTACACAAACCTACTGGTTATCGGCAGCGTTTTGTTTCACTGCAAGCCCTACTTCTTTAGTTGTATACATAATTACAACTAGTTTCGTTTACAAAATGTGCTGCTCGAAATATATGATACGTAAACTGCGTTTCAGGGCTAAGAAGGACTTGAAAGTGCTGTCACTTTCTAGTATATTCACCTATTTATGCACAGGTTAAAACCAAACTCAGTTTGTTATACGAATTTGTACAGAAATATATTGCAACAACAACAGCTATAACACTGAGTTTATTCCTTTCTCACTTTGCCTAGTTAAATACATTTGTTAGATAAAAAAATAAAACAGGAGAGCACTGGCTGTATTTCTGCACTGCAGCTTTGCGGGAACGTAACCTATTGGTAACCGCACTATCGGTTGGTAAGATGATCGAAGACAACGTAAACACAACCGTTGAGCGAGTCTCAACTGACTTAGCACTTGCATGTCATCGAAAAGCAAACAAATCTACAGTAACTTTATGGAATAATTATTCTTAGTATATACTAAAACAGTGGATAGCGTTGAACGCGCGCGCTGACTGGATCGTCAAACTCCGAATATCCTGTGCTATTTTCCTCCGAGCAACACGGGAGAAAATGGCTTCCCAGTTTGCATCCGTGACAAGTGAAGAAATCCGTGAATAGTTGTTAACTATCGTCACCTTCACATTGTAACCAAAGGAAGCAATCAGAAAATGATTCAGTTGGTAAGTATTGATGTGACTTACTCGGCGAATGAAAAGCTGGTGAAATGGTCTTTTACAATACAATGAAGTAAAAATGTCAATGAAACAGCCTTTTCAATCGATTTGCCAGTTTGCCACTCTCTGGAAAACGTCTCTGAAAGTTTGAACCGTGATGACAACCTCCAAAAGCATATGAATTCCCATTTTTATTTCAAAATTTCCACCTCCTCATTTAAAGTTGAAAGGTTGGCAACTTGGTGATTTAACAGTTACTGTTTTCTCCGGAAACTTCTTCGCCACCACATTTTCTGCTCCGTTGGCGATCAAATCCTCAGTTTGCACTGAACATAGCCACTCAGTTTAGAAGGCCAAGTCAAAGTATTGTAGGTAACTTTTCTTGTTTTTCTGAGACAACAATCTTCAAATTGGATGAACAGCAGCTTTTTATTGACAAAATCGATCTTGAGCACTTCTCAAATAACGATGATTTCCGAGCGTTCAGTAAGCAGAAGAGTTATTAATACAAAAATTAGAGCACACTTGGAAAACGCCAATCTGAAGTCACTCAGGTATTTTTTGTAATGCAATCCGTATAGTCAAGAGACGATTATCTGTCTCGATCTTAGAATAAATAGAACATGTGTGATATGAAAACACAGAAAGGCCCCGACTGCAAGCCACTTTCAACGTTTTGCACGAAAATAATAATTAAAAAGCCTGAAAAAAAAAAAACAGAATTTGCTTCAAGCGCAGCGGGGAATAAGTTATTTAAACACTGAAAACGAGAATTCAATGAATATTGGCATGAGGTGCCAGTATGTGACTTGAACTTAATTGTGGACTCGGTATGAAATAATCTTACATCAATTACTTAGTTGTAAACAGGGAAAGAAAATGTCAACGCCTGTTTGTTTCTTTCTGTTTTGTTTTTTGTTTGCTTTTGATTTTCTTTTTCTTTTTTGCTGACGTTGTTCTTAGCAGTAGCATAGACACTTTGCATAAATGACGCCTAAATCTGAATAACAATACTTATACATCCTAAGCCTCACATTCATGTAAAAATTCCTTTATCTGGAAACATGAGAACGAGGCTAAGAATGTACCAAGTATTGCTATTCAAATTTAGGCGCCATTTATGCAAAGGATCTATAGTTAGCTGACAGCAGATGTTTTGCATGACAAGGATTGTATCTCACTTTGGATTTCTAGAACAAGAAGAAGAAGAAGAAGAATCGGCAGGAAAGCGGATTTTTTTTTCGCAACGCGAATGAGTCTTTAAATAATTGATACAACGTAATTATAACAGTCTGGATTTTTTTTTTTTCCTTTTTTCATATGTGCGATATCTGTTACGGCCATAGCGAGAACTAGACACGATTCGCTGCGATGAAATCACAGATGTCTTGACAGCCAGTTCTGAACACTGAACAGAATATCTTTTAAATTATGTTTCTACATAGGATCGACCAAAATCTCAAAAGTAATTTCCCAATAATTAGTAGGCAACTTTAATCAAAGAAAGGTGGAAGCCTCTGATACTATCAAAAATTACTATTTAAAGGTACGTCTTCTACAATTTATTTCTATCAAAGGCCCGATCACTATTCGGACTAATTATCTGTTGTCCCGAAACATTTACAAGTACTGTTCGTCACCAAAGGGTTAAGGGTTGTAGTCCATTGAACGGGGGAATTTTTTTCTCACAATGAAAAAGGCGTCATTTTTAGCGAAGTACTTCCTGCTAGAGTAATTTAGTAACATTTGGAAAATTAGTTAACAAGAAATTGAGGTTTGCTTGAGTATGATGGATTGCAGGAAATTTTCTAAAAATCTCTTTTGTCTCTTTTTACTAGTAGCGTTTAAAGACGGATTTGACTAAGTTGATCACGAGCCCCGGCCCCTTGAAAATCATCTTTGACTTAAGTGTGGTCTCGTACTGTAAAGTCCTTATGTATTATTTTTTCGAGTGGATCTGTACTTTTAGACTTCGTCATCCTTTGATGAATCACAAACGTATAAAAGGTTGTTCAACTCACATCCTCACTTGAAATTGTCTTACATATCTAGATCAGGGTTAATGCAACTTCCCACGAAAATTTCAGCTAAAAACTGAATTTATTTATTATTCAGTAACCAAGCGTATTTGTTTGGTTTAAGATAATAAACAAAGAGAATCCCAATAATAGTGACTGGACTCGAACAAAGCACTTATTTCCGCTTTAGAAATTTTAAAAAACAAACAGTTCCTGTTAAGTCACAACTCGCAAACAACATACAGAGGACAAATTGGACACTTCGCGATTTTAAACCGTTATGGTCTTTATTTTTTAAGTATGATATTAATTATTTCGACTCATATAACATATTTTTCTGTACTGAATATATTTAGCACCACTGTGCTAATTAGGGTCATTGTAAATAAGTAACCAAATATTGTAAATTGAGAATAATCTTTTAAGAATCCAACTGGTGGGAGACTGACCAGCTGGCTACTTACATAATGCAGTGGAGGAGTTGAACTCGCGCGGAACTACCGAGGATAAATGCTGATGAAAGATTTTCAAAAGTGACCTACAAATTACAAATCCAACGCCCTAAACCCCTCGCCCACGCTGCCTTTCCTGTTTTCTCAACTACAGGCCTGAAGATTAATCAGTTACCTGAATTTTTATTAATTTTATTGTTTTTGAATATTGATATTTCAATTTAAGGAAAGCTATTGTGGACGCCATTGCTGAAGGACATGGTTTTTACGCAACTTGTCCGCACCGGTACATTGCTTATTATACTGTGCCAGACTGTTTAAGTAGAGTGGTTTGTGAGCAGTGTAAAAACGAATATTCCATCTCCGGCATGATGCTTAAGCGACACATCTTTAAGATAACGAAGATGTCATTCCCCTTTGATTGTCTTCAGGCCTGTAATGATGACTTCAGATGCCAAAGCTTTAATTACGTAATTTCCCAAGAGATTTGAGAATTGAGCAACCGTACCAAGGAAGCAAAACCTGAAGATTTTGTCCCTCGTTCTGACATATATTATTACAGGAAAGCCAAGAAACGAGGTACGGTCCGGAAGACGTGTCCATATAGGGTCATCGTTGCTTACGTCATTGTTAACATCTTGTCTCATTAGACCTATCACTTATGGTAGAGAAGACCCAGCGCTAGATACAAATTGACTGAAAAAATTAAAAAAATCTTTCGAAACTCAGTAACTGATGTAGGTTTTAGCTCCTTGAGTGAAAGATTTAAATATCGGCTTTCAAAATAATTTAAACGAAATTTAGTGCATAGGACTCAATTCAAATTCCATTGGCGAAGTTTACGTAGCACTTATAATGATTATGCAAATACTGTAACCAGAGATTGTCATATGCATTATGCAAATATAATATGGGCAGTCGAAAACCAATCAAAATCACTTTTGCAGAAACAGGTATCAAGTGACATGAAATAGGGTCCTTTGCGCGATCCGGTCACATGGTACAGAGTAAACTATGCTGGGACGCAAATAACACTGGACTGGTAAGAGGTCCTTTGTTTTGAAAGTTCCACTGCGCTATTCAAGTCCCAGCATAACTTATTCCGTACCAAGTGAGCTCATAATTTAGCTGTTTTAAAATTATTGCTTTGCGGTTCTTGCCTCCGTTAGCCTGCACACAAATAGGAGTAGCCGACATAAGCAAAATATCTGACAGTATAACCTCGAGCACAGTCTATCTCATATACTACCCATATGAGTGAAGGCTTCATTGGCGATGTGGATGGTGCGTGTCGACCACGAACGACAGAAAAGACTTCATACAAGTAGATCTAGAAGCAGTACGCGTAATCCGTGTGCGCAGTGGCAACACAGGGCAAGAAAGATAGATCATATGTGACAAGCTACAAGGTTTTCTTTTCTATTGATGGCGTGATCTGGAATGCATATAAGGCTAATAATGTGGACAAGGTAAATATAATTTCTTATTCGACTTACAGTGCGTAGTAGACTTGCCACAAGTCGACCTCTTGAGTTTCAGGATAGAATAGCTAAGCGAGTAAAGCGATCTGCCAGGCTTTAGGCGGCAAAGCGGCCGAGCGAGCTAAGAGTCGGCCGGTAGTGAATAAACAAGACGAAAGAATAAGTGCGTAGTGTCGCTTAACATTTCATTTTTGACGAGCCATTAAGATAGAAAACTAGTATATATTTTCAATCGTTTTTTTTTTTTTTTATTCTAGTGGGTGTTGTTGGATAACGCATATATAATAATTGATATTTCACTCAATTTTACTAGCGGCCCAAGCACAAACGCAAATAATAATTCCTGGATCATCCCAAAATTTTTGTTAGTATGTATTATCCCTATTGTTCACGATTGTGCTTGCGTCGCCAGTGAAAACCAAGCTTCAGAGTCAAGCTTACCGAAACGAAAAGATAAGAGACGCTTCGATTCTTCTGTTACAAATTGCAACAACCTCAAATGTTAGTTCTATCTCGGCCAAGTTAGGCTGCGGGATAAATTGCTATTTCGGGCTGAAATTATAAGAGAACCAGTTCAAAGGAGCAGGGTATAAAAAAACATAGTTGCAATGTAAATTATAAAGTAAATAGTCAAAATAGATTGACATCTGCATAAACCTTTTGTAACATCCATTTTTAAATAAACTCTGCAACATTTTCCGCGCAAACGAGTGGATTAGTTCGTACTGATTTGTTCGTACCTGGTGACATCTGTATTCTGACTGATGCAGAGTTTTAACTTATATTTTCAGGTCTTTAAAGGAAATGTGGAAAACGGTTGTACAGCATTCACTAAATATTTCGACTCAAGCAAGATATGTTCGACTTTATCCTGTTACACATTCCACGTGGCCTTGTATGAGAATTGAACTGTTTGTGCGATGATCCATGATATAAACTCCAAGCTGCTTAAGTGAATTTCTGTTTCCGTGTAGGTAACTGTCTTTTTATTGACTCAACAGCTGTGTAAGGATTCTGACTCCATTGCTCGTATTTGTTTTTGACTTGATAATCGATAAAGCTTCGCCGTTCAACACTTCTGTTAGTTCTTCAAAGCAGGAATATACTAGCAAAGTAAAAGTTAGCTTCGGAACTTACCTTCTTCAGTCCAAGCAAATGATGTAAAATTAAACCTTGCGAGAACTGCCACTGGACTTTGTTAAAACTCTTCACAACACACTTCCAAAAGAAGTAGCTTGAATTTATGAAGAGGTAGCTGTTGACTTGGTTTGCGTTGTACACGTCGTTGTGGTTGTCGTCTTTTTTTTGTTATGTTTTGAGTGTGTGTTTGCTTCTTCGTTTGTTTTCAACTTAATTCAAAGTAACTCGAGAATTGCATAATTCCGTTTGACTTTCATTTTTGTCTTTCCTGCACGCCTAGTCATATAAACAAATCTGTACCTGCCAATCGACTAATTCTTGAAACACTTTTAAAGTTTCTTTTAATTTGTTTACCAAATAGAAAATGGTGTTTAATAATCTGGCAGGGATGGCAGGGCCAAAGACTGCGCTCTCTCGGGGATTGGCCGGCAGGGACAAAGACTGCATGTGTTCCCTCGGGGATGGGCTGGCAGGCAGAGCGAGGGCAAAGCCTGCGCTCCCTCGTGCCATTCGGGAAATTTTTCTTAAACGCGTTAATTTCGATAAAACTTTTTGGAAACTATAAATAACTGAAAAGGTAATAGATTGTCACTTTACTTAATTAACCTGATTTCTCTTAATTATGTTCAACCAAACAAAATCTGGCAGGGCTGGCAAGGGGCAAAGACTGCGCTCCCTCGGGGAGGGGATGACAGGCGGCAATGCAGGGGCTAAGACTACGCTCCCTCGTGCCTTAGTCGGGAATTATTTCTTAAACACCTTAATTTCGATAAAACTTTTAAAAGTTAAATTTGTAAATTGTAAATCACCGAAAAGGTAATAGATTGTCACTTAACTAAATTTACCTGGTTTCGCTTTATTACGTACAACCGAGCAAAATCATCATTTAACAAAGGCTCTGTGGAGCTGATTTGTTTATTGAGGGTTACTTACCTATTAGAGAATATTATCTTTAAACACTTGCAAGATACTGTTGTGTCACTTAACTAAAGAAAGTGTAAAACTAAAGAAAAAATGCGTAAATATGAGGGTCTTTCAGGGGTATTTTATATTCCGTGATTTTATGATCCGTGACCTGAAGGTTTTGCGCGTGACCCGTGCAACGGCGCACTTGAAACATTCGATTCCCACTCGGCAATCTTGTAAATCAGTTTTTATAGTTATTTAAATTTTTACAAATGATTGTAAACTAAAACACTATTAGTATAACTGACGATTTTTAACCGTGTTTAAATAAAGATCTACTACTACTAATACTACTACTACTACTACTACTACTACTACTACTACTGCTGCTGCTGCTGCTACTACTGCAACTTCGACCTATCCTTTTGTTTGGTCGAGTGGTCGACTGTTGCGTTGTTGTTCGTAGGTCCGACAATTTTCTTAAATGCTTGATCGCATGTTCGACTATTTCTTAGTAGATGTTCAAACAAGTTCAGTGAGGCTAATTCAAATGCATACAAAAGAATTTTAAATTGGCAGTTATTTATGAAAAGGGTGTATATACAGCAGTTATATTCTAAAATTTAATGAATACTTATATTATTTACATGTCGGATTTAATTCTACTTCTCACTCGCACGCTAACGAACAGCTGTGGTGTTCCATGGATGCAGTAACTCAACTAAATAATTCATTTCCGTTCACTCCCTTGAGAATCGCTTTTACAACCCAGTTACATTCGGGAAGTTTTTACTATATCACTGCAAGTTGAAGGCAAGAACATTAATAGTTTTAACGCAGAGAAAGAAGTATTATACCAGAGGTTCCCGTCATTCAGAAGAAAAAATTCAGGTAACGTTTGACGATTCAATCCTGATTT
Organism: Platygyra sinensis; assembly: GCA_019787425.1. Taxonomy (NCBI): domain Eukaryota; kingdom Metazoa; phylum Cnidaria; class Anthozoa; order Scleractinia; family Merulinidae; genus Platygyra; species Platygyra sinensis. The sequence continues at coordinate 31,564 of JAHPZR010007247.1, read as the reverse complement.
ACCAGTGTAACAAAGAGCGATTACTCGCCCTATGACGGAAAAATAATTGGAAACCAGTATTTATGTCAGTTATGAGTAAATTTTTCATGGAAGTAGAAGGAAAAGTAAGAAAAGTTTTATTTGTCATAGTCTGAGATCATGACGAAATATTGTTTCAAAATACTTATCTTCACTTAAGTGACGCACAGTAAGCAATAACCTTTTTTCAGTTTTTACCGTTGGTTTATTTTCCCCAAGAAACGGCTTTTACTGTGATTTACACCAAGAAACCAAAGGTTATTGCATGCATCGTGAGACAGTTTGTGTTTTACAAACGAGAGATTCGAAGAATAATATTCTCGAGGTGATATCTCTGAACCGCATATAAATCTGAGACATTTGCCACGGCTTTCTTGAACAAGGACTTATTAATACAATTCGTAAAGAAAATTGAAATTTCGCAGTTACATCTTTTCAGAAACAATGTTAGAAATAAAAAATGATGCCAAATTTGCGCGATCCTTGAAAAACTGTTAGCGCACTGTTAAAGCCAAATTGATAGGCTACCATATATTTAGGCCTGCCACTGAGTTCCTTGTCAATAATTTGTAGGGAGCAAGGCAAATTAAACCGTAAAAGGCTTAAGCCTTGTCGGTTTGTTTAAATTAAGTCTTTGATCTTAACCCCCTATAAAAATACAATAAATTTGCTGCGACTTTTTCCCTCTGTGGGATTTTTTAAGGATTGGTATGTTCCAAAGCGTCTCTCGCCGTTTATTATCTTTACACATCTCGTCCCTTTTGCCAGCAACCCTCTCTACGAAAAAGGAAAAGGAGAATTTTGTTTCTTTAACCACAAATGTACATACTTCAATACAGGGATCTCTGAAGAATGATGTCTACGAGTCGTTTCCGAATTGCAGTCCAACTTGTTCTGTGCCAGGTGTTCTATGAAATATTGTCACAGCAATGCGATGGCGAATATTCTATCCACGGTATGATGCTTAAGCGACACGTTTATAAGACGATGAAGACGTCAACCTCACTTGAATGTCTCCAGGCTTGTAATAATGGCGTCAAATGCCAAAGTTTTAATTACGTCATTTTCAAAGACGTGTGTGAGTTGAATAACCGCACCAAGGAAGCCAGACCTGAGAATTATGTCCCTGACTCTGACAGATTCTACTATGGACGAGTTAGAAAAAGAGGTACGGTGCCGTTAGAGTTTCTCACATTGCAACAAACAACACCTCATAAAATAAACAAAACAATAAAAGCAAAATAGGACAAAAAACAAAGGTAAGTGAAGCTGGCAGTGACCGCTTGCGGGTTACAAAAGGCCGCGTGCGATATATCAGTATTCTAACATGGCTCCGAGGCTTTCAGGGTACACTCCTATATTTGGTGTTGTTTTCTTTGTATTTAAGTCTCGTTTGGGAATGAAGAGACAAAAGATAAAATTTTGATTTTAACTCGGTTGTATGCATCTATCTTATATGATTCATGTCTTAGTTCCTGTTGGTTCCGTTCCTGAACTTCCCGCTGAATCATGCAAAGAAATCAAGACGAGTGAAGGACGACAAGCGACAGTCAGCGGCAAATATTGGTTTGATTCTATTATACCTGGGAAAGTGATTCTTGCTCACTGCGACATGGAAACAGAAGGTGAAACTCATTATTTGATTCCATTTTTTCCCAATGTGTGAAGCAATTTTTTTCCCAGCAATATGAAATTATGGGACAGAATGTTTTTGTTGTTGTTGTTTGTTTCAATTTCTGTTGTTCTTGTTCATGGTTTTGACAGTGGCAAATAACGGTTTCATTCTAGTGTGTACCTGGCCAAATAATTTTTGCTCACTGCGGCAGGATGAAACAAGTTGAAGGAGACAAACTTTTTCCTAGTGTACTCACTTCATCGTTAGCTAGTTTCTTTCGTCCATACACCCCGTCCATTGCAGATCAGTTACGCGCCTCAGTGTTTTAATTTTGCCCGGGGCCTGTGGGCTCTTCGAATAATTGCTTTGCTCGCCCCTGACAAAGCACGATATTTTTAGTAGTTTGATGTGTGGCTTTTGAAATGATATGTGCATATTTTAGTCATAACAGATATCGACGAATGTGCCATCGACGTTCACGACTGTCTCAAAGATTTAGCCGACTGCTCAAATACCTTGGGATCTTACACTTGTGCCTGTAAACATGGTTACTATGGAGACGGAAAGACAAGTTGCCTCCCTCTACCAGCAGGTGGGCTTAATCTTGATGCGTATGCCGCTAATCATTAGGGCGTTTTAGCAAACCACGACGGCGACGGCAACGAGAGCGTCACCAAACAAAAGGTTTAATAAGCAGAACAATAGCTGTGCACGTGCGTTTTGAATCTTGATACATTTCTTTGCAGTCCTCTACAAATTAACAACGCAAAATGACCAAGTGCTACGTATTTTGGAGAACGCGAACCGCAATGGCTAATTTTTCGTATCTTCTTTTCGAATTAAACGCTGTCGGTGCATGTTTAGCCTGAGCAAGTTTTAAGACCGACAGACCTCCTGAACAGATTTAAACAGCTGCGACATTTAAAGGTAAAAGATAAATACTTTTTTTGCAAGTCTTCGCCTTCGCCGTCGCCGTCTTCATTGCTAAAACTCCCTATTAAATCTTGGTTGTAATAGCCGTCTTAGACCCCGTCCACACTAATCCGTTTTCAAACGAAAACGGAGCTGTTTTGCTCCGTTTTCAAAAAGATTTCCGTCCACACTTATCGTTTTCGTATCGTTTTCACCCGTCCACGCTACAACGCCGTATTTGTTTTGAAAACGCTTTTATACACTCAGTGCGCATGCTCAAGTGAACTCGACACATGCGCATTTCAATATATTGGCCCACAAAATTGGCGCCATTCTTGATTCTGTCCGTGCCCTCTGTCCGCCATTTTGGATACTCACGGTCGAGTGGTCTGGCGCCCGGTCGTGTCTATTTTGATGACTTCACCGTATGCAGATAGCATCGTTTTCTCCGTCCACACTAGAAAACAGCGTTTTTTAAAAGCATCGTTTTCAATCGCTCCACTCTGGAGAGCGTTTTCGAATGGCTCCGTTTTCGGTGATCGTTTTCGGCGTTGTAGTGTGGAAGATAGCCGTATCCGGAGCAAAACAGCTCCGTTTTCGATTGAAAACGGATTAGTGTGGACGAGGCCTTAATTGACAGATTGGAGGTGGCTGTTTGTACTGAGTTGATAAAGCATCTAAAATTGCCCTGTGGTTTTATTATTTAAAGTTCAACATCCTTAACACTGTGTGTACACCTCTTTTTTGAGATAAAAAGCATGAAAGACAACTTTTGACCACATTTCTAAACACAGAGAAGAGAATTGAACTGCGACGCGTAACGGAGTAATTTTCTTGAGGAACTATTATGGTCAACACTGTCCTGAACATGCTGAAACTGTCTTCTCAAACGAAAAAACCCTGAAGAATTAAAAACGTAAAAAATCCAATCGCCGACACCTCTATGGTTTCCCTTTTTAAAACTGGAAACATTATTAATGAGTTTAACTGAAAATGGCATAGTTTTATTGAGATTACATGGTGACGATCCTTAAGGTATTCCAGAACCCTCTCTAGGTCCAGAAAACAAAAAAGCAGCTGAACAAAACCTTTATTAGTATTTTTCACAACTTGTTAACGATTAACTTTTAAATGACCTACATCTCATTTATAGAATGCCTAAGCTACTCAGAACTGTCCAATGCAGAACGAAGGCTTCCGGCTGGCATAAATGTCAGGCTGTGTGATGCTCATTCACTAGTTCCCGGCTGGTTTCGTTTCCAAAGAGATGCGGGTACCAAAATGCCAACGTATTGTCCACCAACGGGAAGGTGTGGTACTGATGCCCCAGGTTGGTTGAATGGCGCTCATCCTACAATGGCTGAGGGTCAAGTCACCAGACAGGTGTGCTTTCACTATTATTCCAGCTGTTGCCAATGGACCATCAACATTCAAGTCACGAACTGTCATTCTCATTATGTGTATTACTTTAGTAAGACACCGGCCTGTGATTTAGTCTATTGTGGCACCGACTAAAAACCTTTTTATTTAAATCCTCAACGGATCTTTCTTCAAGAAGAAAAGATACCCTGTAAACGAGGTTGACCTTTCTGTTCCTTAACAAAAAATAAGTCGCTGAAAAAGAAGGAAAAATGATATTAATACACGACGTTTGGTTGCAATTCAAATTCAGTTTCAATTTTATTTCCTTTGCTTGTCCAGTACATATGAAATAATTACAAGGATGCATTGGGCTCGCAACTTCTTCCAAAACTAATCGAGGCAGGGGCTTCTCATGTAAACAACAAAACGTTGCAAGGCACATTAGCTTAGGACAATCATCAATTTCTGAAAGTACACCTTCCTCGACACGTTTTATGGTCACCACCTTTCTTTACCTGTACCATACGTGTGACGATCCATCCAAGAATAGGCTCAATAGCTATATGAAGATGGACACAGAGATCTTGCGGATAACAAGTGGATTTCGTAAAAGTGAAATCCGAAATTACGATGAGATCATTTCGGCACTGTATGATGTATCTGTTTTATTTAAAGTTTCTTCACAGCAATTCAAATAATGTTAAAGGTAGCTATTTCTTAGGGGAGAAAAAAAGTGCGTGACTCTGCTGTGTTTGACGGAAGATATGAACTCAATAAATTGACCACACATGCGTCTGAGAGGGATGCCTAAATTGACTCAATCTCGTTCCCAGAGCCTCGTTCCCCTTGGCCAGCGGTCGGAACGAGAGCTCTGGGAGCAACCATTTTAAAATAACAAAGTAAATAACCGAATTCTGCCCATCCGGTTTAACGCAGTCTGCATCTATGGCGCATGCCTGAAATGGTTACTTCCAGAGCTCTCGATTCCTGCCGCAGGGCAGAAGGATCGTGGGCTCTGGGAACGAGATTGAAATTGACTCCGTTAGGTCGACGTTCCGGTCAAGTTTTTTTTCCCTGCGTAGCCTCAAGTTGACACTTTTTAAAAGTGTCTCTGGACCATAACAAGGATTTTATGACGTCACGTTATGAAGCAGTTATAGCGGAGCTTGTGCTTGTATGTGACATGTGTAATGGTCAATAAAGCTGTTAAAAAAATACCTTTAAAAGTTTGGTAACTCGTCGATCTCAAAAATTTTGGTCCTCACGTGACTGCCCATACGTACGCCAAGCCCCATAAGGGGACGATTTTAGGTGGTGAATCGCGCCGAAGAGAAAGTAAGGGTAGTGCTCCGTGATTCACCGCCTAAAATCGTCCCCGACTTTAATTCTCTGTTCGACCTCTTAGCTTAGTCGGCAGAGCAACGGTATATCTAATCCGGAGGTCGTGGGCTCGATTCCCACCGAGGTCAAAACTTTTTATTTATCTCATGTGGTTCCCTGATTTCCGTCACTTGGGCTAACGCCCAGCGGTTTTTTCATGGGTTTCACATAGCACTTCAATTCGCACTTCAGAGTTAATTCCCTATTCCACCATTTGTGTTCATCAGTGCTACGCGGCACAGCATTCATATGCTTTTCTTTTTCTGACCTGATCGCTGGACAGGTACTCCTTTTTTGATTGAATTGCGGACTCAAGCCAGGTAATTACCCTGGGAAAGAAGGAGGCGGAAGAGAGAGAAAGAGGGGGGGGGGGGGGGAATTTCGTCGCAAAATAACCCCTGGCGCGTTTTTGGACTTACTTACGTACTTACTTCTGGCATATTGTCTTGTGCAATCATCTCTTGTCCCTGATCAGGAGCCCTGATTATGGCTCCTGCCCTGATATATTGCGTAGGTAAGTTTTACTATCATGTGTTCACTCATGAAGTAACTCGAAACAAAAACAGAGTGAAACCGTGCGTTGAACAATCACCGTGCTCACAATTGATCATTTTTTTGAGTTTCTCATCCGAATGAAATAAAAATCTTTTTTTTTTCTTTTTGGTTAATTTTTATAATTAAGAGCTCGGTTCTTGGGCTTAGCTAAATCTATATATTAATCAGCGGTTATATTTCTGTTCAGGCCTGAATTTTTTCCAGGCTTCAATTTCACAACAGCTTAAAAAGGTCAAATGAGCTATAATTTTGACATCTTTGCTTTAGCCATTTTAAAGCTTCAAAAAGGTTAAAATATTTCAAAGGAACCACGCGAGAAAATTTTACTTTCTGACCAGTGAAAGGAGTAAAAGTAAGTCAGTATAAAAGTAGGAAGGCAGCCGAGGGCGTAAAGCGTTCTCTCTTGATTTTTATAAGCCACTAACTTTGGATTTTAAGTTGTTTGTGCAGTTTATTACCACTCAAAGCACCATGGTTTTCCTTTTAAAATCACTGTATACTTTCATATTTCTCGCATTTCTCGAGCTCACCAACAGTGAGGTCACAAATTTTAATTCTGATTATTGTCCCGACCGCTCTACGATTATGAAGGCTGAAAGACAGTGATCTTAACATTCCAGTATCTCCATAATGCTTCGTCCTATTCTTTTGAAACCTCAGAATATGTTTATTTACGGACAGCTGTGGTGTCCCACGGATGCAGGAAGTCATGCCACTAAATAATTCATTTCCATTCATTCCCTTCAGGATCCTTTTACACATGAAAAGGTGTTCCATTTGCATTCGGTTTTTTTTTTTTTACTGTATTACTGTTTAAGTTAAAAGCAAGAACCATTAATAGTTTCAACGCGGAGAAAGAAACATTACAACAAGAGATTCCCGTCATTCTTAACACTGAAGAAAAAATTCAGGTAACGTTTTCCGATTCATTATTTTACTGTATAAGAAAGAGCGATTACTCGCCGATCCATATTTTACCTGTGTGTGATACTGAAAAAAAAACAGGAATTGCTCGCCATATGACAAGGAAAAATTGGAAAACAGTACTTTTGTTACTTTTGAATAAATTTGTTCATGGAAGCAGAAAGGGAAAAAAAAAAGAAAACTATCATTTGTCAGAGTCAGTATAGTCTCTTACAGAAATCACGATGAAAATTTGTTTCAGAATAATTGTATACTCAATACACTTTAAGTGTCGCACAGTAAGCAGTAACCATTTGTTCCCGTTTTTACCGTTGTTATCGTTTCCCAAGAATTATAATAAGTTTTAAAGTTTACACCAAAGAACCAAAGGTTATGTCATACGCATTGCGTGCGTCTCACGGGAGTTTGTGGGTTAATTTATATCCCATGCCAAACAAACAAAAGATTCGAAATTTAACCTTTTCCAGGAGATACTTTTGGCCTGCTTATAAACAGAGATTTACCGCTACTTTTTTGAGCAGGATTTACTAATGAAATTTCTAAAAAAAATTGGAATTTGGCGGTTACATCCTACCAGAAACGACGATGTAGATGAAAAGAGAAATGTTGCCAAATTCAGTTCTCCTATTGCGAGATCCTCCGAAAAACTGTTAGCGCACTGTTAAAACCAAATTGATTGACTGCAAACTATCCAGGCTGCCAACTGAGTGTATTGTTAAGAATTTGCAGGGAATAAGGCAAATTAAACCGTGCAAAGGTTAGCCGAGCCTTAATGGATTTGTTTTTTAATGAGTTTAAGTCTTTGATCTTAACGCCCTATAAAAATATAATAAATTTGATCCGACTTTCTTTCCGTATGGGATTTCTTATAACTCTCAGTTTATACTGTACACCTCCCCTTATTGATAACAACCCTCTCTTCGAAAAAGGAAAAAGAGATCTTTGTTTCTTAAGCCACGAAAAAAATGTATTGTGTAAATATTTTAATTTAGGGACCTCTAAAGAATGATGTCCACGTTTCGTTTCCGCACTGCAGTCCAACTTGTTCTGTGCCAGGTGTTCTACGAAATATCCGCACAGCAATGCGATGGCGAATATTCCATTCACGGCATGATGCTTAAGCAACACGTTTATAAGACGATGAAGACGTCAACCTCACTTGAATGTCTTCAGGCTTGTAATGATGACGTCACATGCCAAAGTTTTAATTACGTCATTTCGAAAGACGTGTGTGAGTTGAATAACCGTACTAAGGAAGCCAGACCTGAGAATTATGTCCCTGACTCTGACAGATTCTACTATGGACGAGTTAGAAAAAGAGGTAAGTAGCCATTAGAGTTTCGCGCATTGTAACCAAAAAGACAACACAAAAAACACAACGACAACAACAGCAGCAACAAAAACAAACAAAGAGTAAAGTGAAGTGAAGCCAGAAGTGATTTCGTGCGGGTTACAAAAGACCACGTTTGCTATATTTGGTGTAGTTTTATTTGTATTCAAGTCTCTTTTCGGAATTAAGAGACAAAACAAACTTTAAAAAGTGCAATTTTGCAATTTCGTAAATCTCGGAGCCATAATAGAATATTGATCGCATGAAATATCGCACGTGGCCTGTTGTGTTCTTTTGGAAGGCTATTCTACCATTACATGTAGTTTGCTGCAGAAGGGTTACAACTTAGAAAAAGGGGCAAGATGTTATCAGAATTTGTGGCATGGTAACAGCAACAACAACAACAACAACAGCAAAGAGATCTGACAGCCGGCTTGACTCCGTGCGAGTTGCAATTGCTTTCTTTTTAAAGGCTTTTCTATCCGTTGAATTGGGTGCCATATGCCTCCACTTAACACTGTATACGATTTCTTGTTTTCACATCATAAATACGGTGTGCATCCAGTAAAATTTATCTCGGTTGTATGCATCTATATTATATAATTCATGTCTTAGTTCCTGTTGGTTCCATTCCTGGGCTTCCCGCTGAATCATGCAAAGAAATCAAGGCAAGTGAAGGACGACAAGTGGTCAGTGGCAAATATTGGTTTGACTCCCTTATACCTGGGAAAGTGATTCTTGCTCACTGCAACATGGAAACAGAAGGTGGAACTCCTTATTTGATTAATTTTTTTTAAATCATGCAATGTGTTAAGTAATTTTTTCGCAGCAATTTGAAATTAAGGAATGTGTTTGTTATTGTCGTATTTTTGTTTCAATTTTTGTTGTTCGATCTTATTTTTGGTGTTGTAAGTGGCAAATACTAGTTTGATTGTCAATCCTTCCTGGGAAATGATTCAGTTCAATACGGCATGATGAAACAGGTTAAAGGAGAATAACTTTATGAAGAAGGTTTTAGTGCAGTGTAGTTCACACCTCGTACATTGCATTGAATTTCTCGCCATCACAGATGTCGACGAATGTGTCACAGACGCGGCTCACGAGTGTCTTAAAGATCTAGCCCACTGCATTAATACGTTGGGATCTTACACTTGTGCCTGTAAATGTGGCTACTATGGAGACGGAAAGACAAGTTGCCTCCCTCTGCCAGCAGGTACACTTAAAAATAGAAATCTTTGTTGTAATAGCTATTAAATGACAGATTGGAGGTGGTTGTTTGCCAGTTGATAAAGCATCCAAAAAACCCAGTGTGTGTTTTCTTCACCCAACATTCTTAAAACAGTGTGTACACCTTTTTCTTGAAATATATCAGACATGAGAGACCTCGGGTGTTTAACCAGATTTCCACCGACTAATACAAAGCGCAGTGAAGCATTTTTGACAAAGGCGGTGATTGGAATTAAGGTCAGACACTGTGTTGAAAGTATATGCTCAATCGAAACTAAACCTAGGAAGACAATAGGGAATGAATCTGTGGCAGTTAAGATCAGAGATCCAAAAACCGTCACGGTTATGGATAGCTTTGTTTAAACTTGAAGACTGATACTATTAAGCTTTCTTATACTGTCATAGCTTTGTTGAGAGTTAAGAGTTACAAGGTAAGAATTGGTTTCTCAGCCTTCTTTCCGGACCCAGAAAACCGTTAAAAGCCCAGTCTGAATACGATTCAATAAGACCCTCCTTAATTGTAACGGCGCTTGCAGACTAACAATAAAACAACAACGTTCATGATTCTACATGTATACACGAGGCGCCTTGAGACATCTCACCTGTAACATCGATGAGCCTTCGTAAAAATCAACTAAACGGCCATACAAACTGTGAAATCTGGCTGACCCTACTGAACTCAGAAACCAGATTAAAACCTGATGAGTGGTTATCCTGTTCTATACTCGAGGCACCACCTATGTGCATGCTCGACACTAAAACAATGATATCCTCGCACGAGAACCCATCTGAGAAACACAAAGCCCAGCAGTAATTAACAACTATTCACCGAAGTGGAGGTGGCTAGCGGTGGATATTTACCGAGCCGCTTCGCGGCTCGGTAAATATCCAACGCTAGCCACCGACACTGGGGTGAATAGTTGTTTTAGTATATACTAAAACAGTGAGATAATACACACCACAAATATTAATTTGGATGATTTCTTCACTTGTCACGGCTGCAAACCGGGACGCCATTATCCCTTGAGTTGCTCGGAGGTAAATAGCACAGGATATCCGGAGTTTGACGAGCCAATCAGCGCGCGCGTTTGACACTATCCACTGTTTTAGGATATACTAACACTTATTTGCATAACCTGTTAACTATTAACCATTCATGAGTGAGTGAGTGAAGCATGAATACTTTATTAACCCTCGGATTTTAACCTTCATCTGTCATTTCTAGAATGCCTAAGCTACTCCGAACTGTCCAATGCAGAACGAAGGGTTACGACTGCCATATATGCCAGGTTGTGTGATGTTAATTCACTAGTTCCTGGCTGGTTTCGTTTCCAAGGCGATGCAGGTACCAAAATGCCAATTACTTGTCCAGAAAAATACAGCTGTGGTACTGATGCCCCAGGTTGGTTGAATGGCGCTCATCCCACAATGGCTGAAGGTCAAGTCACCAGACATGCAGGTGTGCTTTCACTGGGGTTCTAGCTGTTGCCAATGGACCATCAACATTCAAGTCACAAAATTGTCATTCTTATTACGTGTACTACTTAAGTAGCCCCCGACCTGTATTTTAGTCTGTTGTGGCTCTGATTGAAAACCTTCTTTGTATAAGACCCATCCACCATTTTCTCTCCTCTTTGGCTTGTACAAGAGTGAAAGTTAAACAAAAAAAAAATGCCTAAGGACTTTGGCAATTAATTATAGTCAGCTTCTCGTGGTAACCCTGAAAACAAACATTTTAAAGACACACTAGCTTAGGATATTTTTTTAGTATCAGAAAATAGTCCTAAAAAATAAGCACGCTGATTGGTTAAGAATCGTGTTTCCATAACTCGATAGAAAAACAGAACTAGCACGAACTGTTGACGTAATGATGGCGCGAGCAATCAAAGTTAACAAATTGTTTTCCTTTTTTTCGTCGCGTTGCTTTCTAAAAGATAGATAGGCATGTACTCCGTGTTTCTATCGAGTTTTAGTAGAATTATACTAGTTTATAAAATAACTAAGATAGTACGCACGCTCTGATTGGCCGAGAGGCGTGTTTGCATGAGAGTATGTAAACATGGTTGTCACGTCACGCTTTCTGTTTCCCCGGCACAATTTAAAACCATTTCAAAGCGGATAGTTCAACTCTCAAGTACAAATATTAAGGAATTTAAATGAAGAAAATTTTTCCAAGTTTTGATTTGGGGATTGACCATCTCTTTCCCTCACACCCGTGGAAAGAAAGCAAAAGAAAGAAGA
>JAHPZR010007247.1:12500-15000 GCA_019787425.1 Platygyra sinensis | reverse complement strand
ACGCTGGTGCAGTAGTTAGAAGTACCTTTTACAAAATCGAAACAAATGACTGTTGTAAAGGGGTGCCCTCAGAAAATGACCACTAAGACCGGACTACATGTGATACACTCCACCAGCACTGAAATCAGCTCTGTTACCTTATGCTTCCTTTAAAATAGGCAATGTAGAATAATGCGGCTTTTAAAATGTAAAACTAGCGAAGTTGCTAACTTAGCAGTTTGAAACTATAACTCGAGCAAATAATAATAATAATAATAATAATATGTGTAATAAAGTGGCTAATGCCATTAAACAGTGCTCAATACACCTTTAAAGTGTAGAGCTTTGAATAAGAAGATATAACGAAGAGACAAAATTCCCTGTTACTCCGAGTTTCGCGCTCACGCACTCGTCAGACAGTATTTTCAACCACGACTTTGAGAAGACGACTTGACACTGATGGCCATAGCAAGAAATGTCAAAACAACAAGAAGCTGTGCTTAAGATCGATATTGTGATTGAACACCAATTCAAGGGTCTCCTAAACTCACGTAACCTGTCGCTGTGGTAAAAACAGCTAACATTTGAGTACCTTAATACAACGTTGTATACTAGTGCAATCCGTTTTGGTAACAAAGTTATGATCGATCTTGACGATATCTAAATATTAATTCAATGCCAGGTGAACAATCACTCGCTATAGACATTCACTTGCATTGTAGAATTTCATTATTTAGTATAATCCAGCTGCACATAAAAAATGGTGCGTCCAGCTCAAGCGCGTATACGTATATAAACATTAACATGCATCAATGCGACAGGTTACGTGAATTTAGGAGACCCTTGAATTGGTGTTCAATCACAACTGATCGATCTTAAGCACAGCTTCTTGTTGTTTTGGCATTTCTTGCTATGGCCATCAGTGTCAAGTCGTCTTCTCAAAGTCGTGGTTGAAACAGACATCTTTCTGCCCTACCCGTCAAAAATTACTGGACAATGTCAGGAGTACATGCAGTACACTCCACCACTGCACTTTAGCACAGGAATCAGTTTTGACCTTTGCCTTATGTCTTCTTGAGATAGGTTGTGTATAATGACGCGGCTTTTTTATTATCAAACTAAGGAAGTTTTTGAAGTCAGCTATAAAAGAGCAGCACAAACAAATGTAACCTGCGATCAGGCGTCCCTTGCATTTTTTGTCACGGTGGAAAGGTACGCCTGATACAATTACTTGAATATTTGTCTGTTGCTAGTCCAGAATCTGGACTTTTCTCTGATTGGTCAAGAAACAAAAAGGTACTTAGAACTGAGCCATGATTGGTTACCTTTGTGGCGGTGTGATTTCCGGTAAAAAAAATCCGCGTGCTGAGATTCCATCATGACGTCTGATGAGGCGAGCGAAGAGAGCGAGTTTTTGTCAGCTTTAAATGCTTCTCTTCAGAGTTTTGTTCACAAAACTCTCAATGATAAACAAATAGAATGCATTCATAGAATCGCATGCCATGCTACCGACGGGATTAAGCAAGAGCGCTATATATGTATTACCACCGTTTTCGTTGATACACGACTTTGAAAAACAAAACACCGTGAAACGTTCCAAAATTTCATCATCATACATGTTATCGACAGATCGGATCGAAATCCACCAATCACAGCCCGCTAGCATGACGTAAAGAAGGTCAGAAGGTCACACTAATGGCTGTCATTGGTGGATTTCGATCCGATCTGTCGACAACACGCAAGACTTCCGGTAATTCTGCTTGGTTATCCGAAATGATTAATTAGGGGGCGGCAGACAAATAGTCAAGTAATTGTATCAGGCGTACCTTCCCGCCGCGACAAAAAATATAAGGGACGCCTGATCGCAGGTTAAAACAAATGATAATAACTATACTAATAATTAAAGTTGAAATCTATAATGCAGTTGAGTTGTGTACAATCCTTTTCCAGCTGTGGGATGTTTGCAGTTTCAGGGAAAGGGCGAGCATACCTTTATATCCCGACACGTAACATGAAAGAGCCTACTTTATTCTATTTAACTGATAATTGCTCTAGATGAAATATTTATTTCTGTTGTTGATATACTCGTGAGAAATTACTCTAATCAGTAACAGAGTCGATAACTTAACGTTAGGAAGTCATGGTATAAACAGTCAACATTTAAGTGCAGAAATACCAGATTGTGCACACTGTACTGTTGATCTCCGTATTGGTAACAAAGTTATTATCCATCTTACGATATCTAAATATTAAATTAATGCTAGGTGAACGAATACTCGCTATAGACATTCACTTCATTGCATTGTAGAATTTCTTTATTTAGTATAATCCAGCTGCACATGAAGAATGGTGCGTCCAGCTCAGGCGCGTATGTGATTAACATTAACATCAATGCGACAGGTTACGTTTATTTAGGAGACCCTTGAATTGGTGTTCACGCACTATATCTATCTTAAGCACAGCTTCTTCTTGTTTTGGCATTTCTTGCTATGGCCATCAGTGTCAAGTCGTCTTCTCAAAG
>JAHPZR010007247.1:0-5000 GCA_019787425.1 Platygyra sinensis | reverse complement strand
AACACAGCGTTAGGAAGTGGTAATAACAGCTAACATTTAAGTCCTTAATACACATGTTGTATACTTTTGCAATCCGTTATGATAACAAAGTTATGATCGATCTTGACGATATCTAAATATTAAAGCAATGCCAGGTGAACCACCACTAGCAATAGACGTTCACTTGCATTGTAGAAATTTCATTATTTAGTATAATCCAGCTGCACAGGAAGAATGGTGCGTCCAGCTCAGGCGCGTATATTAACATCAACATTAATGCGACAGGTTTCGTTAATTTAGGAGACCCTTGAATTGGTGTTCAGTTACTATATCTATCTTTAGCACAGCTTCTTGTTGTTTTGGCATTTCTTGCTATGGCCATGAGTGTCAAGTCGTCTTTTCAAAGTCGTGGTTGAAAGAGACATCTTTTAGGACCCATTTACCACTCACCGACTAAGCTGTTTAAACCAGTCCAACGAAAAAAAGTGGGATTGGAAACTTAATGGTTTATGTCCTTAAGGGATGTCTCATTGTCACAATAAAAATATCAAATCCCTACCTGTCAAAAATTACCGGACAATGTCAGAACTACATGCAGTACACTCCAGCACTGCACGTTAGCACAGGAATAATCTTTGACGGTTGCGTTATGTCTTTTTGAGATAGGTTGTGTATAACGACGCGGCTTTTATATTGTCAAACTAGGGAAGTTTTTAAAGTCAGCTATAAAAGAACAACACAAACAAATGATAATAATTATAATAATAATAATAATAATAATAATAATAATAATAATAATAATAATAATAATAATAATAATAATAATAATAATAATAATTAAAGTTGAAATCTATAATGCAGTTGAGTTGTGTACAATCCTGCAGCTGTGCGAGGTTTGCAGTTTCAGGAAAAGGGCGAGCATACCTTTATATCCTGACACGTAACATGAAAGAGCCTACTTTATTCTATTTAATTGTTAATAATACACATGAAAAAATTACTCGATTCTGATTGGCTGAGAGCAGTGCAGTTCAAGCGTAACACCAGTGCAAAAAGTGTAACACCGGTGCAAAAACTGTAACACCAGTGCAAATTACACATCGCAATTCTGGATTATGATTTGCAGAAAGACAATGAGAAATTTTGTAAGCCAATGATATCATATAAAGCAATGACAAAAATTTTGTACGGAAACTTTGAAAAAAGTTTTCTCAAATGCGAAAGAAACGGCTTCAAGAAACATCTTCCGGCACTTTTTCCGCGCGAAGTTTTTCATGTTTGTATTATTAATAAGTAATCATACGGTTTTTCTCGTTCAATTTGGAATTAATTTGCACTTGTGAGTTTTTCAAAATGCTGAAATTGCACTCGCCGCAGCGGCTCGTGCAATTTCAACTTTTTGAAAAATTCACTCGTGCAAATTAATTCCAAATTGAACTCGAAACCGTATGATTACCTATACTAATTGCTCTAGATCAAATAATTATTCCTGTTGTTGATATGCTCGTGAGAAATTACTCTAATCAGTGACAGAGTCGATAACTTAACGTTAGGAAGTCGTGGTATAAACAGTCAACATTTTAGTGCCGAAATACCACATTGTATACAGTGTACTGTTGATCTCCGTAATGGTAACAAAGTTATTATCCATCTTACGATATCTAAATATCAAATCAATGCTTTCTGTCTAAATCAAACTTAAAAAGTTTATTTGTGTCCGATACAATGCATTGACTCCAGTTTAATGCGTGTTCTCATGAGTCTCGGTCACAAAAATTTACAATTATTACGGGGAATGCGTTCTTGTAATAAGCGTTAAATAATGCCAAAATGGGTCATTTTCAATGCCCCAGTGCTCCTTAATGAGTATGGGCACCCCCCTTTTTTATTTCAAAATTGAAGTTCTCATATGATAAATATTCAGTGGGCAAAGTTTGAACGAAAATCTATTGTCAGTTTTATTTCAGGGGAATTACCTTAAGGTCGGGACACACGATGGGACTAGTCCCTGCGACAAGTCGGAGGGACTAGTCGCATCGTGTGAACTGGCCATTTTTGCCACAAAATCTAGTCGCAGGGTCCCTGCGACTAGTCCCATGAATTCAAACCGGTTTGAATTCGTGAGACTACTCGCAGGGACTAAAGTTGGTCCCTGCGTTTAAATTTTGAAGCAGTTCACACGATGCGACTGGTCCCTGCGACTAGGCGCAGGGACTAGTTGCCAGTTCACACGATGCGACTAGTCCTTGCGAGTTGTTGCAGGGACTAGTCGCTGGGACTAGTCCCATCTTGTTTGCCGACCTTTACGTCTTCTTGAGATAGGTTGTGTATAATGACGCGGCTTTTATATTGTCAAACTAAGGAAGTTTTTAAAGTCAGCTATAAAAGTACAACACAAACAAATGATAATAATTATACTAATAATTGAAGTTGAAATCTATAATGCAGTTGAGTTGTGTACAATCCTTTTCCAGCTGTGGGAGGTTTGCAGTTTTAGGGAAAGGGCGAGCATACCTTTATATCCCGACACGTAACATGAAAGAGCCTACTTTATTCTATTTAATTGTTAATTGCGCTAGATGAAATAATTATTCCTGTTGTTGATATGCTTGTGAGAAATTACTCTTAATTGGAGGTCGTGGTGAAAATAGTTAACATTTCAGTACCGTAATACCACGTTGTATACACTAAACATGATAGAGGCTGCCAGTATAGAGTCTTAGGGTGCGTTCGTTTGGGATATTCCGGAATAAGAATATATTCCGGAATATATTCCGGCTATTCTGCTCTTGGGAGCAGAATAGCCGGAATGGAAATCCAGGTATTCCAGAATGAGAATAGCTCCCAAACAAACGCTTACTGGCATTATTCCAATTATTCTTATTCCGGATTGATTCCAAACGAACACCTTCGATCATGCCCAGTCGCTGTAGACATTTACTTGGATTGAAGAAGTTCTTTTTTTAGCATAATCCAGCTACACATGAAGAATGGTGTGTCCAGTTCAGGTGCGTTTTTTATCATTAACATCAATGGGAGAGGCTACGTTAATTTATGAGATCTTTGAATTGGTGTTTAATATTAACTACGCTTATTGAAAGTTTTGTTCTCTAGAACGCCATTTGCTCAGTTATTATTATTTCACAATCAAGCAAGCTTTCAGAAGGCGGGGATACACATGAATAGGAGTGAAATTTGAAGTAATATTTAAAGGGAATTGTTAGGATTAAAATGGGTTGGAAACACTACTAGACAGTCGACTCCCCTCCCCCAAAATAAAGGCCCAGGTTAGCGGGGACTGCATGTTTGGTGTCCATCTACTACTTAACCAAAATTTACACAAAACCGCCGAACAGTGGTCAATGAAATAAGCATAGGGCTTCAGCGTTCTTGAAACGTGACCGAGATATTGGAGGAAGGCCGTGTTAAGCGACGTCAAATTAAAACAGCCTTCACGTGTACCCCGCCTTAATATAAGAGGCCAACCTCTAGGGATGCTTTGATGCCTGGGGCTAGGCATACGGGATAGTGGATTCCACCCGAACTAATTTAAGCGTCCCTTTATTAACCGATTTTACATGGCTTCCGAGTCCGCTTCAGAAGTGCGTGCTCGATAAAATGTGGAAAACGTGGGAAAACACTTTGCGACCTGCGTTAGTGTCTGCATTATGTTCTATGCAATTTAGTATTAACGATCACACTATGCATCCCTCGTCCCAGCTGGTCTTACACGGCACAAATGAAAACTTAAGTGCCCCCAACCCCTTACCCTTTCGAACACCACTTTTATAGGAGCGTTTCCCCTTTCGTATTCCCTTAATAGAAAGAATAGCGACCCCTTTGACATAACTAGTTAAGAAGACTGCATCCCTTTTCTAAACCCTCTGAATGAAGTCAGTGACCAATTCTACGGGAGAGCATCGAGAATTACCGGAAGGGATCTTAACCAAAGAACAAGAATCATTTATTCAATTCCCTCTCACGTTTTATTTAAATGACAGATTTCTCTACGCTTTCTTTTACATCAACCTGGTGAAGTGATCAATATATTTCACAACAGCCTATAAATGGGTTTGATCACCTATTATTCATAGCATGAAAGAGCTTTGATGGCCCCCAGAAAGCGAGCATAATGCGTAATTATCTGATTTATCACCGCACAAGACGGTTTGCGGTGTAAAGCATTCCATGGAGTCATAAATGGAAAACGACCTCAATTACTAAAGTGAAAAAGCGCTATCACTTTTGTGTTTGCTTCAGTTTCATATTCACTCTCAGTGTCACTGTAGCAGCAGTCTTGCTCTGGGAGGCAAAGGAATGTCTCGTTATCCTCCTCCGTCTCTGATATATACAACTCTCCATTTTAGCTTCCGCTGAAGTGCTGTCTGACGTGGCGTATGCCAGTGAATTGGAAAAAATCGCGTGCTGCTCGCTGAAGTGATCGATGACATTGTTCATGTCAGCCTGGAGCAGCGTGATTTTTTTCTTGGCTCGATCTAACTGTACAGGTCAGCTGATTTTCTTTCATCTAAGATCGGGACAAGCGAGGGAGATCCCATCAGTACGCAGCCAGGTCTGCTTCAGGATTCTTCACCTCGTCCACCTGCAGGGAGCGATGCAATGGCCAATGAGCACTGCAATCAACTTCGTTGAGGTCTTCCACAGCAGTATGCAAGGGTTTCGTTGCTCGTGCAATTTGTCTCGAGAGCCGTTTCGGAAGTGCATGGCCCGCTAGCAAAAGCAAGCAAAATATCCGTCATAAACTTGAAACTTGAACTTGAAACTTGAAAATACAATGACAATATCTTATAACAAGTACCGTAGTATGATAGTGAGAGTGATAATGATAGTGTTAGCGATAATGATAATCAGGATAATGATAGTGATAGTGTTAGTGATAATGATAGTGATAATGACAGTGATAGTGATGATAGTGACAACGACAGTGACAATGACAGCGAGTGTTTATTTATTTACAGTGTTCCCAATTAGCACAACAGTGCTAAATACATTAGACACTT
>JAHPZR010007246.1:72500-74292 GCA_019787425.1 Platygyra sinensis | reverse complement strand
GAAATCCCGCCCGCGGTCAATAACTAAAAAGCGGCTTAAGTCAATCGCCTTATGCGTTTGTCAACGATGTAGCGGTCGGATGTTGGAAAGCCTGGAATCTGAGTGCTTAGTTTTGATATCAAATTCACAACGCTTTGGATCGAAAAAGTCCTATGTAAATCGCGAATTTCTTCGACGCATTCGCAACTGTCATCGGGCTTTGGCAGTTGGCATTTTGCTTCGCTGTGCCCGATTTGGATACTTTTCTACCTCCACATATCACGGCAAAATGTACCAAAAGAAACCTAGGGATATTCGAAACCATTCTTCGGACAAGATTGGTGAAGGTCCAAGCTTTCATCGTTTCATGGCCGAGTAGTTTTCCTTTACTTTCTCATAATATACAGTACGAAGGCTTCGTGACATAAAAGTCGATGTTGTTGTCAAGTTTTTTCTGATGGCTGACCTCTTTCGAGCTGTTTGTTCGTTTGTTTTTTATTCTCCCCCCCCCCCCCCCCCCCCCCCCCGAAAGGGGGGCTGACAAACTAATTATATGTTGTGTTCTCTTCAACATAATAAGCCAATCAACGTCATTTGAACTCGGACAGACGGACTATGGACTACGGACTGGGTATTAAACACGGACTCAGGTATAAAACGAGGACTAAGCATTACGGACTGGGTATAAAATACTGACTCAGGTATAAAACACGGACTGAGCATCACGGACTCGGTATAAAACACTTAGAAAGGTTCTACATTGAATGAAGTCTAGCACGAACATCTTCATAATAAAAGTAGACGCTACATGTAACTATAGAAGTCTCATTTCCCGAAAATGCCTGCTCATACAGGTTCAACCATACTCGATTGCCAAAAAAGGAAAGAAGACAATGAAGGTCACAAAATTGACGAGCTGTATGAATTTTCGAATGATTCAACCATGATTAAATGTTTTGAAAGATCAACAGTTGAGAGAATTGAGGAGGAATTCGAATGACGTGTCCCGCTGTTTTATATATTTATACGATACACACATAATACGGCCATACCAAAATGAGGAACAAAAAGTTGATAGACTGTTCAGAAACGGCGAATTTTACATCGAAAGTATATGGCAATGTCATCACCTTAAAGCTATCACAGCTTGTCTAAAGATCATCAAAGAGACCTGATGGGTTCCTCGTTCATGTTCACTTTATGAATCAGAATACCACCAGCCCCACATTTTGTCTGTCTCTTTGGAAGGTGAATGGAAAAAGGAAAGAGCAAGAAAACTGGCTGCGCAAAATCTTTTGTCCATTGGGTGGCGCTAGATTTCCCTTGCAGGCTTTTTATGTTTGCTGCATACTCGATGGACTAAGAGAAGTGAGTCGAAAACTCTATTGGTAGATAGAGTTACAGATCAATAAATATTACAACAATTGTCTGGGACTTGGCACCAAATTCACCCCAAATTCAAGAACTGATTCAACATCGGGATGTTGATTGTTCTACGCTAACACATGAAATGCTTTAAGAGAACGTGAACATGAGAACACAGTCAACTCAACCCCTATGTTTTGTGATAAAGAAACCTTCGTCCTTAGATAAAACCGGTGAAACAAACTATCGTAATACATTGTGGGTTGGAACAAAATGTTAACATCCAATGTCTTATTCTTTCTGTCATGAAGAAAGCAAGACTTCCGCGATGGTAAAAGGCCTCTAGGTCATCTGGGTAGAAATGGTGGCTCCAAAGCGCTGGCTAGTGATCTGGCATATGGCGTGCGTAGAAGGAATGCTCGGTGCTAAGGAGATTGTCTTGTTCAAG
>JAHPZR010007246.1:60000-67500 GCA_019787425.1 Platygyra sinensis | reverse complement strand
AGCACAGGGATAAACATCGCCAAAATATGGCTTTTCTAGTACTTTATGAGCTGTGTAAGGTTCGCATCGTATTGTGGTAAAATGACTGACTGACTGACTGACTGATTGGCCGACCCACTGATTGACTGACCGACTGATTGATTGACTGACCGCGTGATTGAATTATTTCTTTCCCAACCAACTGCCATACCTCTCTCTAGCTAATGGTGGATAGGGTTTACTAAACCATGGAAATAGTAAAGTTACCGCGGAGAAGCCTTACCGCACTACAGAACATGGAATTCTTGCCAAAGTCGTGCTGACACTGCTGGTCAATGGTGTAGATCTGGCCTGGAAGTTTCGTCAAGTAAGGAATTTTATTTCGGAATGGAACGTCGTCTAAACACCATAGGGCACTAAACACACGGAGGAGAAAGAAAGCGCATGCGATAAAATTAAAGGAAGTCTCTTCCCTCCACCTCTCCTTTTTTCATTGGACAGTTCGCGTCGAACTATAAAGTAGAAATCAAAAACTCTTCAGGGGCTCTGGAGTTGAAGAATTCCAGTGTAAAAAATCCGTCTACAACGCCATCAACGATTTCTTTCCACTTAGACGTTCAATCCATAATTTCATGCGAGGAAGATGTATACAGCTGTAATGGAGGTTAGCTGTCTCATTTAAACAAATAAGAGGCTTTTCGGATGAAAAAAATCCCCTATTTTTGCCTTCGCGAATATTTACATAAAAGAATTAGTAACAGGTGACAAAAAGAACTCGAAAAAACAAGCCATTTTCGTTATATTAAAATTCTAACTTGGCTCCAAGGTTGAGGGAATAATTAATTTTTTTTGTTTAATTTCCGTAAGCCTTGGAGCCATGTTAGAATACATCGAAAATGGCCTATTAAGATGTAAGATCGCCAAGGCAAACTTTTAAACAACTCGTGATGGTCAATACGGCAGCGTGACAATTTAGATTTTTATTTTCCTTTGACTTACTTGAGTTTCGTTAAAAGGTCGCGCCGACTGCAAGAAGACCAGTAAAACCGGTCAAATCGGGATCGCACCAGAGGCGCCATAATGCTTCCCTTGAAGATGTCATTAGAGCAGTTGTTATTCACCCCGTCATGTTCCATTCCTAATCTGTAAACAGGAAAACAACATCACTGAGTTGATTGAATCCAGATGCAATTAAGTTTCAACGCTAACGAAAAAGCAAGGATCAATATGAGAAAATCATTCCTTCGCGAGTCATTAATTTTGATCTTTGTATAGGACCGTTATTCCGAGGAAAGTGTACCGAAAGCATCATTATCTCTTGATTGCGCGGGACAAAGTCTATCTATTTTGAAGGGTAAAAAGTTATCTGTAAAAATTTCAGGAACACTACATAAGTTCTTCCAGTGTCCATATGAAGAAGCCTATGTATGAGGACTTCCCTAGTTGTCAAATGACGCCTAAAGCTTGTAAACAACCAATTACATTCGGAAAATGATTAGCCAGTGATGTTGCTGGGTTCCCTGTATTGTTTATTTTCCCGCCATTTAGTTCCCGCGTTTAAGTCACGTGACCTGTCGAGTGAAGCCGAGGGAATTGGAAATTGGCCCTTACAAGTGAATCCTATGTATATCGAGTGCGACCGGCTCATGATCTAATTACCGAGTTGTTAACTTACGTATGTCCTGTCTCGTGAGCAATGATAAACGATGACGTAAATCCATCTTCCTCGTTCAAGGTACAGCTCCGTAGTCGGTAGCACATGCCATGGACTGGGGCATAGCCTGCAGGTCGAGATTTTGATTGGTTGATTACTCAAACCATTCGCATAATTATATTAATTAGTCAATCAAAATTACTACCTAATTATTACACCACACAAACATAGTAAACTTGTACCTGAAGGTCCAAAATCCTTCCTGAAAAAAGAAAAGGAAAAATATAAATAATAAAGTGACACTATCTAAGCTGTCCGACAGCTTTTAGCTCGTATAATGCCCGCATGATATCGGCGATAATTTATCATCGGTTCCGTTTCAATCTAGCACAGCTAAAAGAGGAATCTTTGTAAAGCGCTAGCAAATCTTTTTCTTCGCGTTAGATTAGTCTAAAAACGTTACGTGATGTAGTCAAATTGTAGAATATCAGATGAAACCTCTAAGTGACATTCTCAGTTTTCAAAATTTGCATTTTGCGTTTGTGCGTTCAATTTCATCCCAACATAATAATAAATTCAGAGAAATCAAATGTTTTGAACAAACCAGCAATATTTTTTCCACGTAGGAGGCTCTTAGCCTTCTTCGATCTTCGCTCTCGAGAATTAGCACTGCTCTTCCTCCATATTTTCGCACCAAATGAAGGTTATAATTTGTGGCAGACCAGTCCCTGAACTCTCCTTTCTTCCCGCCCCCTATAGGGGCTGAACCCGGGCAGGCGAAAGGAGAGTCCATGAGACAGTCCAGGATAACTTGCATGCGCATGCTCAGAACGCCGCCCTTTTTTCCCCCAAATCGGGGAAAAAACCATTTTTGGAAGTACTTTCCAGATTTGGCTTGTGGCGCAATTTTTTGAATAATAATAATAATAATAATAATAATAATAATAATAATAATAATAATAACTTTAATAGTCAAATCCTCCAAAGGTTTTTCATTAACTATAATAATATACACGCAACAATTTCCGCATTCAGATTGGTTAAAAACATGTCAGTTAATTAATCCCAAAGCAGTGGAATTTCACCAGTGCCACGCTAAACCACGTTCGATTTGTTCTTTACCACAATATCAAAGGTAATGAAAGAAATCTTTGCCTGGATTTGTTGACAATAGCCCTTTTCACGGTAGCTTTCCACATTTGCATTACAATAAAATCTAGCATGTATGCGAGGCAATTTCGGGCTAGAACTACAAAAAAGCCCGAAATTTCCTCGCATGCATGCTAGATTTTATTGTAATGCAAATGTGGAAAGCTAACCGTGAAAAGGGCTATTGAAAACACCGACTCGGACTTAAAAGTGCACGCGCTGCACCATGCAAATGAGCTACTTGTACGTGTCAGACTTTCCTTTCAAAAACTTTTGCATACTAGCTCAACATGCAGAAACAATACAAAAAAAATTGTTTGGGAAAAGGGTGATGACGCGTACTCGTTGTCGGTAAGAGTACAGACCACGATAAACCATATTTCGATTTTTACGTTTTTATGTTTTTTACCACAATATCAACGTCGAAGAAAATGTTTTTTTTTTTCAGTGAGCGAGCAGAAAAAGGGATTGCGCGACACATTGACGCAAGCAGCGTGGTTAGGACCTAGTAATTTTTGATGATTTTTGATTGGTTCGTTCTGAGCATACGCATGCAAGTTATCCTGGACTGGCTCCTCGACTCTCCTTTCGCCCGCCCGGGTTCAGTTCCAGGGGGCGGGAAGAAAGGAGAGTTCAGGGACTGGACTAAATTTGTTGATGAGCGAATTGGTTTGCATCTTCTAACCAACTGTAGAAAAAACTAAGTATTTCATTATTGCTAACGGTATTGTCCAATGCCTGCTATAAAGTAAAAACTGAAAACAACTGTCACCTTGTTAGAAAAACCGTTTGATCATAGTAATCCTTGTTAATTTTGTCGAAGCCTTTCCTCGTCTTGTGACCCCAGTAGCACACACTTGATAAACTAGACATCGGTGTACTAGTGATCTTGATTTCTTTCTGAGATAAAGGATAACAACAGTGTTATTCGCTTTGGCTATTGTGCCAAGTTCCAGGGCTCCATCATACTCACACAACACTAACACGCGTGAAAAACGCAGTGCGCATGCGTGCCTTCCCTGCTTCCGGTGCGAATTTGCTATTGAAATTATACGCGATGTCAAAACAAACTAGATTCCGGCCGCGAAATTCAAAAAGTAAGCTCCACACACAAAAGATAAAATTAGAATTTCACGAACACAAAGTTTATTAATTGCTTTAGTTTCTCTCTTTTGCACCACATACTTTCCTTATTGCACCAAAGGCGAAAATCATGTTTGAAAGTCCACGCTCGCTTTTGTTTCATTCTGAAGTCGAACATAAACACTGAGAACGGCGATGCACGGATTTGTCTAAATGAGCGGCTTTCTTGCACGATCGCCGCGAACTTTCTAGAAATCCTTGCTCGAGTGCATACCTGGAGGTTTTAACGTTTCCTGCTTTGAAGTTTTGGATGCTAATAAAGTTCGATTTTAGCTCAAAAAAAGTATAAAGGCGTTCTTGTTGTGAATTTCGCATTCGCAACCGCCATTTTGAAAATAGAGACCTTGCGCATGCGCAGACGTTTTGCACGCGTGTTCACGGCAACACTATCAAATAAACTTCAGCCACTCTGTCACGCAGTTCCTCGTACACCACACATGCAGAATGTCTGCGCATATTCAAACATTGCTGCCTCTTTTCAAAAAAAACATCTGCTCTGGGTACACGAGATTGAATTTCACATTTTGGCGTGACATTTGGATCAAGTATAAATCTACGAGCGTTCTATCACGAATGCCGTTCTCAGATTGGTTAAACCGCTCACTATCTACTCTGTTGTAGATAGCCAGTAGCATAGCAATGTGCATGGCGACCGCTTCTTTGCGTTATTGAAGTGTGTGTGAAGAAAATTGAGATAAGGTTTTGAACGACTAGCATTTTTATGCTAAAAACAATTTGAATGTTCTCTCTCGCTTTCTGTGCGTGATGTAAATCTCGAGCTCATAATCTAATTGTTAAATATAACACAAAGATTTCCTGCAGCTGATGTAACAATACTCTCTCTCTCTTGTATTCCTATTTTCATTTTCTTATATCCGTCTTACCGGATCTTTTTCCAGAAGAACAAGTTTTACAACAACAAAGTAAATAGGAGCTCCAATAGACTTGTGTTGAAATATTCTGGAGACCTGTAGAGACAAAACAGAAAAAAACAATTATAGCCAAAAGTGAAATGACACTTAATAATCAGCTAGATAGATACAGTGGTAAGATTGCAGCGTAACCACGCCTTGTTACTTACAATGTTCATCAAAGTTAAGATGTATTTCTCCGATTTTTCTTTGCCATGAACCTGCACTACCGAGCTGTCAGCGGCTGTCATCACCTCGATGTACTTTGGCTTCGTTTTGAGCATGTCAGGAAATTTCATGTCAGGAAGAGAAATTGTCCCTGTGTAAAGGACAGTACACAACTGTGTTATTTACAACTGAAAAAACTAGCTTTCTGAGAACTAAAATAATTAAGGCAGCAAGTCTGCTGATACGGCATTTTTTCATTCGGTAATCATGCAGACACAATAGCAGTAACTTATACATGCTGTATTAGTGGTTAAGTGAAACTCCAACCACGATGGCCATCAAAAATGACTCCTATATATGGTTCGCACGCGTTCTCAATCCCATGTAAGAAGAAAGATGGTAACTGGTACATTTACCCATATTTCTTAGTTCAGGAAAACTTAATTACGTTCACAAAAAGTTACAGAAAGTTCTAAAATCTCAGTCAAACCTAGCATATACAATACGATTAGCACAGGGATAAGTATTGCAAAAATATGGCTTTTCTAGTACTTTATGGGCTGTGTAAGGTTTGCATGGTATTGCGGTAAAATCTACAGCCGCCATCTTTTTTCCTACGGTAGACTGACCATTGTTGTTCTAATTACGAAACGTGTTACTAATACGGATGGTATCTTTCTTTACTCTAAGTGAACGCTGAGAGCAACGATTTGCATAGGACATTTGGAAATAGAGAGCACGCTATGTCTACATTTTTAAGTTTGTACCGGTGTTTTCAGGGAGAAATTTTGGAGTTAATTTCGTTTTTACTGTGCACATCGCGTCTGTTAATCAAATTGCGATGAAATATGGAGCATTAAGCAACCGGCACTGAAGCAGCTGGGTAACATCACCCACGCCCCTCTCTCTCTCTCCTTCGCGGTTACCGTCATCATTCTATCAATTTGCCCCAATAATTCAATTGCACAGTGAACAGAAAGACAACGTTGAATGATACATTTGACAAGAACTTTGCGCATCCCGAGCATAACCTATCCAATCTATTTGACATAAAACAACCATAACGTCACTCTGATAATTCCAGTACCACCGTGACGTTATTAATCCTGAGAATAACCTGCTGACCAGGCGGATGAACGGAGCACCACGCTCGTGTATCGCGCTTCGCTGTCTGCCCTGCTAATCGCGCCAGTGGTCGTGCTCTGGGCTGGTGTATCGCATGTCGCTCTCTGCCCTGCTAATCCGTCTGTTCCGCATGCTATGTTGATTAAGGCAGTCAAGTTGCATAGAGCGAGTAAGAAACCACATCATCATTATCAACCTTAAGCCAAGATCGTGCAAACATTCCATGCCATAATAAAGGCATGGGCAACCAACCTTCGTTATATTACTAAGACACTACAGACAATGTGTTTATTTTACAACAATGGTATCACGAACTTGGTACAGTGATGTAAACTCGTATCCGGTGGTAAATATCTGTTTCCTTCGGCTCGTAATCTTTATGATCATTTACATGAAGAACTGTTCTGGTGTCCAGGTCTCTGACAAACCATCTGTGTGTCGTGTACGTGTTCACGTCCATTTCTTCTCCCGGGGAAAGATTGTAAAAAAAGATGGTTTCTCCTTCCTCGATGTAGTATAGCTGTAGGAGACAATTATAACAAAGACGACGCTGGTGTGAGATGTTTAATATCACACAAACACCAAACAAGGACTGCAGCCTCCTGCACAGACGCTCTTTGTATTTTACAGGTTCTCAGGGGTGGATCGGGGATTCTTCAAGAAACGGGCATGACTCGTTCTTTGGGGTTGCAGAATCAATGGGGCATGCCTCCAAAAGGGTGCAAATCTGAGAATTGGAGCCCAATTGAAAACTGTTACAACAGAAATACTAGCAGTGTCACAGCTAATATAGCTACGAAAATATTACTACGGTTCCTGTCAAGAGTGTTTGCCCATATTTCTGTCAAAATACTCACAGTCCTTTAGCAATGTTTTTATTTTTGCTTTTCCTAAAAGGCGAGGCAATTAGTCACCCAATTCACCCCCCCCCCCCCCCTTTAATCTACACCTGATACTGTTGGGAGATAACATATTTTGATCACGGATGGAAATAAAAGAAATGACTTTCGCCAGAGACGTTTTTGACAGCGGATAGCTTGATCTAATCAAATTAACAAGAAACATAAAGTTCTTTACCTTGACAAAGCGATTTGATTTGTTGATAAATGTTATGTGGCTATCAGGTTGAGAGGGCTGTGTTGCCGCGGGGAGCTTTAGTCCGGCTGAAACAAAGCAAAACTTCGACATTATCTTGGGAGGACACTTTGGAATCTATGGCTACCTAGCAAGACATCATAAGGAATTGCTTTGCCATAAAAATGGACTGGCGTGCGTTGTGTGTGGGAATTCTAGGTACGTGAGTAGGTTAAGTCAGATATGTGTGGATTCTCATGGACTGAATTTATTTGATCGCTGTGGAATCTCTATCAG
>JAHPZR010007246.1:52500-57500 GCA_019787425.1 Platygyra sinensis | reverse complement strand
TGACAGCCGCTGACAGCTCGGTAGTGCAGGTTCATGGCAAAGAAAAATCGGAGAAATACATCTTAACTTTGATGAACATTGTAAGTAACAAGGCGTGGTTACGCTGCAATCTTACCACTGTATCTATCTAGCTGATTATTAAGTGTCATTTCACTTTTGGCTATATTGTTTTTTTCTGTTTTGTCTCTACAGGTCTCCAGAATATTTCAACACAAGTCTATTGGAGCTCCTATTTACTTTGTTGTTGTAAAACTTGTTCTTCTGGAAAAAGATCCGGTAAGACGGATATAAGAAAATGAAAATAGGAATACAAGAGAGAGAGAGTATTGTTACATCAGCTGCAGGAAATCTTTGTGTTATATTTAACAATTAGATTATGAGCTCGAGATTTACATCACGCACAGAAAGCGAGAGAGAACATTCAAATTGTTTTTAGCATAAAAATGCTAGTCGTTCAAAACCTTATCTCAATTTTCTTCACACACACTTCAATAACGCAAAGAAGCGGTCGCCATGCACATTGCTATGCTACTGGCTATCTACAACAGAGTAGATAGTGAGCGGTTTAACCAATCTGA
Source organism: Platygyra sinensis (assembly GCA_019787425.1). Taxonomy (NCBI): domain Eukaryota; kingdom Metazoa; phylum Cnidaria; class Anthozoa; order Scleractinia; family Merulinidae; genus Platygyra; species Platygyra sinensis. Next base: position 56,922 of record JAHPZR010007246.1, on the reverse strand, counting down.
GAACGGCATTCGTGATAGAACGCTCGTAGATTTATACTTGATCCAAATGTCACGCCAAAATGTGAAATTCAATCTCGTGTACCCAGAGCAGATGTTTTTTTGAAAAGAGGCAGCAATGTTTGAATATGCGCAGACATTCTGCATGTGTGGTGTACGAGGAACTGCGTGACAGAGTGGCTGAAGTTTATTTGATAGTGTTGCCGTGAACACGCGTGCAAAACGTCTGCGCATGCGCAAGGTCTCTATTTTCAAAATGGCGGTTGCGAATGCGAACTTCACAACAAGAACGCCTCTTTTTTGAGCTAAAATCGAACTTTATTAGCATCCAAAACTTCAAAGCAGGAAACGTTAAACCTCCAGGTATGCACTGGAGCAAGGATTTCTAGAAAGTTCGCGGCGATCGTGCAAGAAAGCCGCTCATTTAGACAAATTCGTGCATCGCCGTTCTCAGTGTTTATGTTCGACTTCAGAATGAAACAAAAGCGAGCGTGGACTTTCAAACATGATTTTCGCCTTTGGTGCAAGGAGGAAAGTATGTGGTGCAAAAGAGAGAAACTAAAGCAATTAATAAACTTTGTGTTCGTGAAATTCTAAGCTTATCTTTTGTGTGTGGAGCTTACTTTTTTGAATTTCGCGGCCGGAATCTAGTTTGTTTTGATATCGCGTATAATTTCAATGGCAAATTCGCGCCGGAAGCAGGGAAGGCACGCATGCGCACTGCGTTTTTCACGCGTGTTAGTGTTGTGTGAGTATGATGGAGCCCTGGAACTTGGCACAATAGCCAAAGCGAATAACACTGTTGTTATCCTTTATCTCAGAAAGAAATCAAGATCACTAGTACACCGATGTCTAGTTTATCAAGTGTGTGCTACTGGGGTCACAAGACGAGGAAAGGCTTCGACAAAATTAACAAGGATTACTATGATCAAACGGTTTTTCTAACAAGGTGACAGTTGTTTTCAGTTTTTACTTTATAGCAGGCATTGGACAATACCGTTAGCAATAATGAAATACTTAGTTTTTTCTACAGTTGGTTAGAAGATGCAAACCAATTCGCTCATCAACAAATTTAGTCCAGTCCCTGAACTCTCCTTTCTTCCCGCCCCCTGGAACTGAACCCGGGCGGGCGAAAGGAGAGTCGAGGAGCCAGTCCAGGATAACTTGCATGCGTATGCTCAGAACGAACCAATCAAAAATCATCAAAAATTACTAGGTCCTAACCACGCTGCTTGCGTCAATGTGTCGCGCAATCCCTTTTTCTGCTCGCTCACTGAAAAAAAAAAACATTTTCTTCGACGTTGATATTGTGGTAAAAAACATAAAAACGTAAAAATCGAAATATGGTTTATCGTGGTCTGTACTCTTACCGACAACGAGTACGCGTCATCACCCTTTTCCCAAACAATTTTTTTTGTATTGTTTCTGCATGTTGAGCTAGTATGCAAAAGTTTTTGAAAGGAAAGTCTGACACGTACAAGTAGCTCATTTGCATGGTGCAGCGCGTGCACTTTTAAGTCCGAGTCGGTGTTTTCAATAGCCCTTTTCACGGTTAGCTTTCCACATTTGCATTACAATAAAATCTAGCATGCATGCGAGGAAATTTCGGGCTTTTTTGTAGTTCTAGCCCGAAATTGCCTCGCATACATGCTAGATTTTATTGTAATGCAAATGTGGAAAGCTACCGTGAAAAGGGCTATTGTCAACAAATCCAGGCAAAGATTTCTTTCATTACCTTTGATATTGTGGTAAAGAACAAATCGAACGTGGTTTAGCGTGGCACTGGTGAAATTCCACTGCTTTGGGATTAATTAACTGACATGTTTTTAACCAATCTGAATGCGGAAATTGTTGCGTGTATATTATTATAGTTAATGAAAAACCTTTGGAGGATTTGACTATTAAAGTTATTATTATTATTATTATTATTATTATTATTATTATTATTATTATTATTCAAAAAATTGCGCCACAAGCCAAATCTGGAAAGTACTTCCAAAAATGGTTTTTTCCCCGATTTGGGGGAAAAAAGGGCGGCGTTCTGAGCATGCGCATGCAAGTTATCCTGGACTGTCTCATGGACTCTCCTTTCGCCTGCCCGGGTTCAGCCCCTATAGGGGGCGGGAAGAAAGGAGAGTTCAGGGACTGGTCTGCCACAAATTATAACCTTCATTTGGTGCGAAAATATGGAGGAAGAGCAGTGCTAATTCTCGAGAGCGAAGATCGAAGAAGGCTAAGAGCCTCCTACGTGGAAAAAATATTGCTGGTTTGTTCAAAACATTTGATTTCTCTGAATTTATTATTATGTTGGGATGAAATTGAACGCACAAACGCAAAATGCAAATTTTGAAAACTGAGAATGTCACTTAGAGGTTTCATCTGATATTCTACAATTTGACTACATCACGTAACGTTTTTAGACTAATCTAACGCGAAGAAAAAGATTTGCTAGCGCTTTACAAAGATTCCTCTTTTAGCTGTGCTAGATTGAAACGGAACCGATGATAAATTATCGCCGATATCATGCGGGCATTATACGAGCTAAAAGCTGTCGGACAGCTTAGATAGTGTCACTTTATTATTTATATTTTTCCTTTTCTTTTTTCAGGAAGGATTTTGGACCTTCAGGTACAAGTTTACTATGTTTGTGTGGTGTAATAATTAGGTAGTAATTTTGATTGACTAATTAATATAATTATGCGAATGGTTTGAGTAATCAACCAATCAAAATCTCGACCTGCAGGCTATGCCCCAGTCCATGGCATGTGCTACCGACTACGGAGCTGTACCTTGAACGAGGAAGATGGATTTACGTCATCGTTTATCATTGCTCACGAGACAGGACATACGTAAGTTAACAACTCGGTAATTAGATCATGAGCCGGTCGCACTCGATATACATAGGATTCACTTGTAAGGGCCAATTTCCAATTCCCTCGGCTTCACTCGACAGGTCACGTGACTTAAACGCGGGAACTAAATGGCGGGAAAATAAACAATACAGGGAACCCAGCAACATCACTGGCTAATCATTTTCCGAATGTAATTGGTTGTTTACAAGCTTTAGGCGTCATTTGACAACTAGGGAAGTCCTCATACATAGGCTTCTTCATATGGACACTGGAAGAACTTATGTAGTGTTCCTGAAATTTTTACAGATAACTTTTTACCCTTCAAAATAGATAGACTTTGTCCCGCGCAATCAAGAGATAATGATGCTTTCGGTACACTTTCCTCGGAATAACGGTCCTATACAAAGATCAAAATTAATGACTCGCGAAGGAATGATTTTCTCATATTGATCCTTGCTTTTTCGTTAGCGTTGAAACTTAATTGCATCTGGATTCAATCAACTCAGTGATGTTGTTTTCCTGTTTACAGATTAGGAATGGAACATGACGGGGTGAATAACAACTGCTCTAATGACATCTTCAAGGGAAGCATTATGGCGCCTCTGGTGCGATCCCGATTTGACCGGTTTTACTGGTCTTCTTGCAGTCGGCGCGACCTTTTAACGAAACTCAAGTAAGTCAAAGGAAAATAAAAATCTAAATTGTCACGCTGCCGTATTGACCATCACGAGTTGTTTAAAAGTTTGCCTTGGCGATCTTACATCTTAATAGGCCATTTTCGATGTATTCTAACATGGCTCCAAGGCTTACGGAAATTAAACAAAAAAAATTAATTATTCCCTCAACCTTGGAGCCAAGTTAGAATTTTAATATAACGAAAATGGCTTGTTTTTTCGAGTTCTTTTTGTCACCTGTTACTAATTCTTTTATGTAAATATTCGCGAAGGCAAAAATAGGGGATTTTTTTCATCCGAAAAGCCTCTTATTTGTTTAAATGAGACAGCTAACCTCCATTACAGCTGTATACATCTTCCTCGCATGAAATTATGGATTGAACGTCTAAGTGGAAAGAAATCGTTGATGGCGTTGTAGACGGATTTTTTACACTGGAATTCTTCAACTCCAGAGCCCCTGAAGAGTTTTTGATTTCTACTTTATAGTTCGACGCGAACTGTCCAATGAAAAAAGGAGAGGTGGAGGGAAGAGACTTCCTTTAATTTTATCGCATGCGCTTTCTTTCTCCTCCGTGTGTTTAGTGCCCTATGGTGTTTAGACGACGTTCCATTCCGAAATAAAATTCCTTACTTGACGAAACTTCCAGGCCAGATCTACACCATTGACCAGCAGTGTCAGCACGACTTTGGCAAGAATTCCATGTTCTGTAGTGCGGTAAGGCTTCTCCGCGGTAACTTTACTATTTCCATGGTTTAGTAAACCCTATCCACCATTAGCTAGAGAGAGGTATGGCAGTTGGTTGGGAAAGAAATAATTCAATCACGCGGTCAGTCAATCAATCAGTCGGTCAGTCAATCAGTGGGTCGGCCAATCAGTCAGTCAGTCAGTCAGTCATTTT
>JAHPZR010007246.1:0-47500 GCA_019787425.1 Platygyra sinensis | reverse complement strand
CTTACCATTTTTGGATCCATTTCATTCCGCATTGACGTAAAAAACCGGTCCTGAAATCTCTCAAAATCGACTCCCCCTTGAAACGTGATCGAAAATGTTGCGCAATGATATAAATCCCGTCGCGCAAAGCCTCTGGGAAGAGGTTCCAATCCTCCTTGCTCGAGGTCATGGCTGATCTTCAACTTTGCCGTTTTGAGCCAGAACGTGTTTCTAATCCTGAGGATAGCGAAAGCAAAAACGAAGAAGTAAACGATCGGTTAGAAGGCACATTTTGGTGTTCTTGTGAGCGATGTCAAATCATGCCAACGCGATGCAAAGAGAATGTGTTTGTTGCTGAGAAGAGCCAGAGGAAGAAAACAAAATTCAAGGTAAAATTTTAAGCGTATACTGCATCGGTTCCAGTAAATAGAAAAAGCGGTTTTCCTTGTAAATTGCTGTAGACATTAAAAAGCGATTTTATAAAGCCGCAAGCAGTTATTTTTTTACGTCAACTGTTTGTATTTTTATTTTCGCCGTGTCTAAATGTCACGGTCTCAAATAGACTAAATGACCTGCAGTCACAAATATTCATCGAATTCCGACTGAAATCCTCAATCAAACCTATTGAAAGTATTTGGTGTTTCTCTAGAAATGTCAAGCGATCCTAAAAAGTATATTGGTTTTACATTCGATGAATTCGATGAATTCGATGAATATTTTTGACTGCCGGTCATTTAGTCTATTTGAGACCGTGACATTTAGACACGGCGAAAATAAAAATACAAACAGTTGACGTAAAAATATAACTGCTTGCGGCTTTATTAAACCGCTTTTTAATGTCTACAGCAATTTACAAGGAAAACCGCTTTTTCTATTTACTGGAACCGATCCAGTATACGCTTAAAATTTTACCTTGAATTTTGTTTTCTTCCTCTGGCTGTTCTCAGCAACAAACACATTCTCTTTGCATCGCGTTGGCATGATTTGACATCGCTCACAAGAACACCAAAAGGGACCTTAAGATACTGGACGCGGCGGCCTTTAAGAACGCGGTCACGTCCGAGAGGGCATGGGTCGTGACCGCCACCTTTGCGCGGGAAATACGAGCCTTAAGATTTGCGTTGTGCAAGCGGTCGCCGAAACACATCACACCAAACAGATTCACTCAAAGAACCACTGAAATCAGGCGGTGTTGCTGCCATGACGTCGTTTAAGAAGACCCGAGGGCTTTTAGCACGATCTTATTTGGCTGACATCATTTCTGACGAAGAATTCGTGCTCCTCTATGACTGCAGCTTTTCAAAGAACTTGGAGTTACCGTATGAAGAGTACGAAAGATTTGACCTCGAAGAAATGGCAGATTCCGAGTGTAGAGCAGAGTTCCGTGTGAATAAACGCGACCTACCGCATTTAGCAGAGTGTTTACAAATACCTGATGTTTTTGTATGTAACCAGGGCTCCGTTTGTGAGGGTATGGAAGCTATCTGTATGCTACTTCGAAGGCTTTCATACCCTTGCAGGTACTCGGATATGATACCAAGATTTGGCAGACCAGCCCCCGTGTTGAGTATGGTGACAAACAAGGTAATTGACTTTATCTATGATACCCATGGATGGAGAATCAAGCAATGGAATCACGACCTTCTCAGTCAAGCACATCTACAAACGTATGCAGATGCTGTGCACGCAAAGGGTGCTGCCCTTGAAAATTGCTTTGGATTTGTGGACGGTACTGTTAGGCCAATTGCACGACCAGATGAAAATCAAAGAGTGGTCTATAATGGACACAAAAGGGTGCATGCCTTGAAATTTCAGTCTGTGGCACTTCCTAATGGCATCATAGCAAATATGTATGGACCTGTAGGTGGGTACTACATTTTAATCAACTTTCACCAATACCTTAAGTCTTGTTTAAAACTCAAAACTTTTCACTGTTATGAATTTCAGAAGGCAAGAAGCATGATGCGAGCATGTTGTGTGATTCTGGACTACTTCAGCAGCTACAGTGGTATGCATATTCTCCAGCAGGACAACCTATGTGCATATATGGGGACCCTGCATACCCCTTAAGGGTACAACTTCAAGCCCCTTTCAGAAATGTAGTTCTCACTCCACAGATGCAGGCATTTAATTCTTCAATGAGCCCAGTAAGGAGTTGTGTGGAGTGGCTCTTTGGCGATATAGTTAATTACTTTAAATTTATTGATTTTAAGAAAAACCTGAAGATTGGGCTAAGTAGCATTGGAAAACTTTACATAGTATGTGCTGTGTTACAAAATGCTCTTACTTGTTTGTATGGCAATCTCACCTCAGAGTTTTTTGATTTACAACCACCCACACTACAGGACTATTTCGCATAAGAATGTACTAGGTTACGATCATAATGTTCACCAACTAGTTTTGTGAGTTAATTAAATAAAAACCATCTCAATGAAAGAACAATCACTGGCTTTTATTGCTGTTACCATACAAGTAAACAACAAAGAACACAAAAGGGAATTTCATCCCAAAATGCTATCAAGCTTTTCAAACTTAACGAGTTGTCAACATTTCAAGACGTGACATAGATCATATATTTATATGTATATCAGTGTAGAACTAAATAAAAACAAGCAATCTGAAGTAAACATCAAGGTATATTCTCTGGAATGCTTTCATGTCAACATTAACTGTCTTTTTTTTCTGCAATTTTTTGCATGAGGCCAAGCATCAGACTCATGAGTTGATTGCTCTGTTGTTGCTGCTGTTGTTGATTAGCAAGTGCGAGCTCATAAAGCCTTGTTTGGCGCTCGTGCTCCTCCCTTCTGGCTTTCTGTTCTTCTTGTTTCATTGCCATATCAATGTTTGCTTTTTCCCTCAGAAACTCTATTGTATCATTTCCACCCTTTCTTGACTTTTTCTTCTTCGGCTCTGACGAACTCTCACCTTCCCCTTTCCGTTTCATCGTTTCACTCAGCTTTTCGCACGCCCTCTTTCGGACCTCCTCTCCCATCGCTCTGTCTTCCTCTGTCTTTTTCTTGTTATTCAGCAATAATATATCTTGTTCTTCGGCTGCTTCCCACTTCTCTTTGATTTCCTCGAGGGCTTGGTCCAGCTCTGTTTCCTCCACTTCCACTCCACTATCTCTCCGCTCCTTCTGAATTCTTGCACGATACTTGTCTAGTAAAAGCTTCAAATGCTCCCTCACCGATTTCTTTGTGACAAGAAACCTCAATACAGCGTGCGAATTGAGGTTGTCAGCTATTTTTTGCCATACTTTTCCTCTTTCAACCGTCCTCGCCTTGTGACGGTACGGTTCCAATAACAAAACCTCCCGAGCGAGAGCAATGTCGTGGTTGTTTGTCCATTCCATTGCCATACTAAAGGAAGAGAAAGTAGAATTTCAATCAAATCTTTGGCGCCATTTTTATTAAAACAATCGTAAAACACAAGTCGAAGAAAAATGACGCAAAATGATATAGATAATGCAAAATCATTTTCTAAAGCGGTCCTAAACTGCCACTCATTAATTTTCAACGATGAAAATCACGGTTCAATTGATAAATAAAGCAATACTCTGTGCGAGGAAATTTACCCAAATTTACCTGCTTTTCGGATTCCTTCTGAAGACTTGACGCTCACACAAAAACCCTCTATATGCTCGGTAAAACTGAATTATGAAAACAAAAATGAACCAGATAGTTTAGGAATATATTTCCTTATAGTAATGTTTGTAAATTTTGTGCAGGACTTGTTGATTGAAAGGAAAAATTCGGAAAAATAACTCACCTTTCTGAGAGGCCGCCAAAATAAACTTCGTCGCCGCCGCAACTGAGGTGGAGGCCGTCAAGTGGCGTGACATTTATGCAAATTAAAACTAAGACCATGCGAATTTACTTCCGGTTGCCGTCGTCCTTGGCCGCGTCCAGGGTATCTTAAGGTCCCTAAAATGTGCCTTCTAACCGATCGTTTACTTCTTCGTTTTTGCTTTCGCTATCCTCAGGATAAGAAACACGTTCTGGCTCAAAACGGCAAAGTTGAAGATCAGCCATGACCTCGAGTAAACAAATACGCTTGCAAGACAAGATCTCTCGGTAACGATGACGTCACGCTTAGCGGCCTAGCCCGACCTGGCCGCTCAGCATTTGTTTCAAAATGGCGGCTGCGGATGCGAAATTTTAGGCTTCTTTGGAGACAAATTACTTGGGATAGAATGCACTTTAGAGGCTGAAACTTCGGCGAGTAAGTTAACTCAATATAAACTTTTTATTGGTGATGACAAAAATAGGACGCCTTTTGGAGTGACCTTCTCCTTTAAGATTGCTGCATGTTTTGAATAATGGAAGGGCAAAATATGAAATGTATTAAAAATTTCTTATTATTTTAACCCTTTGGTGACTGACCGCAATAAAGCCCTTTTTGACTTGTTTACTTTAGAATTGGACCATTCTTTTGCGTTTAACTAATTTTGCCGTGCAACATCTTATTTTGAAGCTGAATAAGTGGACTTCCAAGAATATGTCATTAGTTTACTTTTCATTAGTGTTGATTAGTTGATCAGCGGTAATTAATTGCCATTAAAATGTAACGCAACGCCATTTTTTGAAAGAAAATGTCTAATTTATGCATTTCGTTGTATTTCATTTAAAACTGTAGAAGAGAAAGTTCAAGTGTATTACATAATGCTACTCTTTTGAAATGAGTCAAATATCTTGAAAATTGACAAAATTATGGTTGAAAACTTTCAGATTAGCAAAGACCATACGCTAATATTGGATTTAATTTTAAATGGCAAAGCTAAGAAAAATACGTCATCGGTCGATTTGGAACGATATTTGCAAGAGCCGTCACTAGAGGGTTAAGCTTAAATACAGATTTTTTGTTTTTAGTTTTAAGCCAAGTTTTTTCCATCGATTTTTTGCTCATGCACCAAGGGCCTAGGTGATAAATCAAAAGGAAAAATGGGATCCTTTTTTTACAGTAAATACCCAGAAAAAAAGTTATTTATTATTAATATCCAAATGGAGAAATGTCAAATTTCAAACCGCTTTTAATCAGCCTTTACCAATTTATATTAATTTTTACAAAATGGAAAACGTTTTTATCTTTTTTTTGCATACTTAATTTCACGATTTTAGCTTTGCAAATATTTTGCAAAGTTTTGCTTTCGCAGTTTCAAGAAGACAAAATAGAAAAAAAGAGCATTGAATTTTGCAAAAGTAAGTGACAAAGGTTTTATTTTTATACATTCTCCAGAAGAAATGCGTCATCAAAATACTGTACCGTATAGACCCGTTTCATAAATGGTTACCGATTATAAATTCTAGTTTAGTGAGGCTAATTTAAATGCATACAAAAGAATTTTAAATTGACAGCCATTTATGAAAAGGGTCTATATCAGGAACTTCTAAACCAGATCAAAAGCTATATCAACGTTTTTGCAAATACTGTTTTAACATCATCCAGATTCTGGGGTAGTTTCATTTTTCCACCAACACCATTTGCTACAATGGGTTTTTCTTTTCCTTTGGAAAAATAGTGCTTGCTTTCACAGCTTGTCAGATACCAGTAGTTGTACAAGCTGACAGGTCAAGTTGCAGGCTTAAATGTCAATGTGGTCTTTGGCAAAGCCTCAATCTCTCTGGCTTTGAACTTGAGCTGAATACCAGGTTGTGAAGTTGATTTTTCTGGACAATAAAAATGTAAAATAATGTGAGCAGGAAGAAGAAAGCTAGTCAAGCCGTTGAAGTGAAAGTTTTGCCTTTGATGGAAGCCATTTTCATGTCGTATTTATGCAATTTTGATTTTGTAAATTTTAGAAGCTCTTTTTTCACAATTTTAGAGAGAGATTGGAGATTGGAACTTTTCAAAAGAAATGTGAATAACATATTTCATAAGATAAGTTAATAAATGCAGTGTTTCAGTAATAAGTAGTCTTAAGCTTACTTTACTTTAAGCATTTTCTGGACAGGCTATACAGCCCTTAATAAAGCACCAACCCATGAAATACAGAACACTGAATCAAGGCCAGACCACAACACCGGGAACTCCATGCCCTACTCTTTACGAGAAGTATGTGGGTTCTTTAACGTCCCCTGCTAGCCATGTAACAGTGAAGCTACAGGAGACGGGGCCTTCGGTTTATAGTCTTTGTCCGAGAAGACTTGAACGTCTAACCATTTGCAGATGTCATTACAAAGGCAGCACATTCCCCTCAGTCAATTAAAGACCCTGAGTGTTAGACTGCGAGCAGTCTCTCTTTTGCTCGAAAATCCGTAGGGAAACACGGAAGGAAGAACTCGAAACAACATCTGCGTGCCAGCGTAATCGCTCGTATGTCACGCATGCCGTCACGCTCATTTTCCCTACGGATTTTCGAGCAAAAGAGAGACTGCTCGCAGTCTACCTGAGTGTTGGTCCGGCCGAGGTTTGAACCTGCGACCTCCCGCACGGCAGTCCGGTGCTCTACCAACTGAGCTAACCGGTCAGCGATTAGCTCCCTGAAATTTTTCTCCTTTCTTTTATAATTACATTAAACTATTTTTATCGAAGTTATTTCTCGGCTGTAGCAAGTAAGTGTGAAGCAGTAAATTAGGAATACCAAAAAACTATGGATTACATGTAAAAGGCAGAAGAAATCCCTTTCCTTATGCACTTCATTTTAGATATTCTACAATAATATTGTACAGTCCCTCTTCCTCTAGCTCCAGGAGCAACAAGCAAACAAAACGAAGATGAAAAACTGGCAGCACAAAAAGTTGAAGTAGCCATTTTTTGAAGTACATGTCACAAATTTTCTTATTTCGAGCCCAAAGAATTGCATGTAGAAAGAGGCACTACCAGGAGCTTAGACTAGGATTTTGGAGTCTAAATGAGACCACTTTAAAAGGATTTTGTTGTGTTTCTAGTCCTTATAAGCCAGTGGATAAATAGTTGAAAGGGATGATGACAAATGCTCTGAAAATAGCCCTTTTTACAGTTAACTTTTGTTATTTGCATTACAATGTGATCCAACATGGATGCAAGGCAATTTCAGACTGAAACTACAAAATGGCCTAAAATTGCTTGACATACATAGTTGTCATCAAATCTCCGATCCCAAAAACCTCAGACCTTAGATCTCAGACCCCTCAAAACTAAAAAGAAAACTTTAAACTTGTGTCGCTTTTATAGGCAATGTTCACCAAGGCATCAGCCGAAAGGGATGATACGCTAATCTTCTCCAGTTTAGCGCTGTTGCATATCAAACAGTGAAGACTAACAAGATTTAAAATACCAGATGACATTTGCTGGTGAATTTTTTACTGAAGAAATACAAAGACAGAGTCAGTATAACATTGTTCAAATTGAAGTCAGTTTTTTATCCACCAGATGCCATAGCGATGATTGCCTTGTCCCTTTCTGGTTCTATGCCTATAAACATTGCATAACCACAACACATTTCAGGTGAAATGAACTGAGACCGACTTAAATATTTTTTTCTGTTTTTTTTTTTATTTTGAGGGGTCTGAGCTTTCATGACACCCCACAGACATGCTTGATTGTCTTGTTATGCAAATGAGAAAAGTTAACCACGAAAAGGGCTCTGATATCACACAAGGATGGCACCATGAGCATATGCCATGCTGCTTAACAACCTGAAGTGTTTGCTTTGGTAATAACATTTTTGCTTTATTTATTGTAGTAATCAAAGTGGTGCGTTATTATTGTAAGTAATGTAAATAGAGTTATGTTACAGTGCATTTTTCCATGTTGACATTGTGTCTTGTAAACACTCAAGAGGCCAGGAGAATTCTTGAAGGTTATACAAACCCTGAACTATGTCCCAGCTTTGCATAACTGTCTCAAATTCTCCCATCCCTCCTCGTGTTTGGGCGAGGCTATGTAAACACGGATTACACAATTCTATTTACATTACTTACTATTACTTACTTTAATTTATAGGTTTTGTAAAATAATTCTAAAAGGATATGCGCGAATCTAAAACTTCACAACTGTGTTTACATCTTAACATTGCTATCAGCCAAAGAGAGTGCGTGTCAAGTAGCTCTGTTATTTTATAATAATGTGTAGTTGTCGGTTTCTGTGAAAAAGTAATTCACCGTTTAGGCGTTAGATTTCACGTGTAGTGTCACGTGGCTTTCGAAGTATTAAAGGAGTTCTTTAAATAAGAAAATGACAGATTAAGCGTTCTTTCGGGCCAGAATAAAGTGGTCGTAATGCATCAATCAATTCCAGCGGTTCCCTTACCTCCCATCCGGGCAACCGCGGGGCATTTGCTCACGTTGTCAGTCCCGGGGGTAGGGCATTAGCGAATTTTATCGCGGCCCGGGGACTGGGCATTAGCATACCCCGGAGCGACCCCCGGACATTTGACACACGTGTTTTCGAAAGATGGATGAGTTTATCGGGATGGACGAGGCCTTTGTCAAATAGATCACTTTATTTATACACGGTAAATTCCACTCAGACGTATACAAGCAAAATACCTACAAATGTGAAAATTAAAACTATAATCATTATAAAATATATATACAAAGATAAAAAGCCTAATCTAAACAAACTGAGCTAACCACTTATTAGAATGAAAATAAATGAAAACAAAAGTACTGCTTTTCAGGGACGTCGTGTCGTTAGTTCACTCAAAACTGAAGTTACTGGCTCGTCCGTCAGGGACTGGAAAAACCTATCGATGTTTTTAAAGGTATGTTTATTACTTGTAAGCATATAAATATAAGCGACAAGGGGAACTACATTTGTTTATCACAAAACAATCAATGACTAGAACACTGCGTGAACGACTATTTCGTTTTTTGCATTCAAAACTGGCCTAACGATTTTTAAATTCATGAAAGTGGAATACTGGCCCCGGTTGTTCAAAGGCTGGATAACGCTATCCATTGGATAAATCACTATCCAGTGGATAGTGTGGTTTGTTTTGTTAGCACTTATCCACTTGCCCAGGGTTGTTCGAAAGGTGGATAACGCTATCCACCAGATAAATCAATATCCAGCGTATAGCGTGGTTTGTTTTGTTAACACTTATCACTTATCCACTGGATAGTGATTTATCCGGTGGATAGCGTTATCCAGCCTTTGACCAACCGGGGCCAGCTGGAGGTTTGCGAATTCAAATGATGCAATCTTCAACACAGATCTTGCAAGTTTAAAATGCGATGCATCGTCATTTAAAATGCCTTGATTCTTTACAGCGACAAGGTGAAAAACAAAAATATATAAAAATTATAAAAATTTTATTATAAATATTAAAAACAAAATATGAAGAAATAAATGATAATCAGAATAAACTAGCCGTACTGTTGTTCTTAAAGTCTTTAATACCACTGCATTAAAATACTGAACAGTTGACCGTTTTATTCACTGGTTAATAAAAAAAAAAAAACTGCAGAAGTGTCCCCGGGGGCGGAGCATTTGCCCTCTTTCTTCGTCCCCACCCCGGGGAATTTGCCCAATTTTTTCTAAAAAAATCTTATGCCCGGGGGTTAGCCCGGGGGGATGGGCACTGCTGGAATTGACTGATGCATAATAACGAGTTGGTCGTATTAACGGGGTGGTCGTTAGGCGGGGTTCCACTGTATTTAAAACTTGTGCAAGTATTTGTATTGTAAAGATACGTATTCTTTTTTTTCCCTTTTTGTATTTTTCTCCAATAAAAGATGAGGAAAAATTAACTGATATCTTATGAACTATAAAATCCCATGATTTTTCTCTTTGGAAGAAAATATAACTTACATTGACAAAAAAATATATGAATTTACAGCACTCGCTACATAAACTAGTTATTTTCAGTAATAGTCTCCGCAGCCGTTATTGGGGTCGTCAGATGCGTTGCGTGACGACCCTAATAACGGCTGCGAAGGTGACTACAGGGGTAAAGGTTAAATGATTATCATAATTTTCAAAAAAAAATTGCATCAATTATCCTCTTCCGATCGGTATTAATAATTTATGAGCATAAATTATTTTCCATCCAATGAGATGGCTCAATTTCAAATTTTTACCATATATGGAAGTCCATTGTCTACTCTGTTACCTAATCTGGTCATAATGATCATATAAGGAAACAACTGCCTTCATTCGATTTCCCCACAGAGTAGCTAGGCGGCCATTACAGCGCAAATTTGAAATGGCTGAAAGTTCAACACGAGGTGAAACGATCGTAGTTATTTCCAGCGACGAGGATGACGACGAAAACGTACAAGATCTTTTTAACGCATTTGTTTCTCAAGTTGAACGATACGTGGAACAAAATGACGTGGTGCTGTTGCTGAAACTGAAGTTCGCGGAAGCCCGTCCAGAGTTCGTGTCATCCGTGAAATTCAAGAGCGCGTTAAAATGGCGGACGACACAAATGAACAAAGCGAATGGGTACATTTACACTGGAGACATTTGTAAACTTCTTTTAGGAGATTCAAAGACGGATGATTCAAAAGCGAAATTGCATGAAGTGAAAGAAGAAATTGATCGCGACGCATCTTCCGCGGGAAATAAAAATGTCGTGATTCCCTCGTCTCGCGCGGAGCCAGATGTAAACAAAACCATCATCCGTGTGACGATCGACAACGGCGAGGAAGACGATCTGAAGACTGTTATCAAAGGAATGCCGGCCGAGTTCACTAATCCCCAACCGAGTACAAGTACAGCGAAACCTTGCACGAGTTTGGAAGTCAACGGTAAAATTAAAAAGAAACGAAAACTCCACGCAGCAACAGCTACAACCGGAACCAGAGCTAAAACCAAGTCAAGTCTAGAGAAAAAACTCCTCTCGCCTCGAAAACGAAAGCACCTCGTGGAAAAACTAAAACTAAAGCTTGATTACCTTGGCGATCAGATAAAGATTTTGAGTCGAGCAGAGCTGAGCTTGGAAGAAATGGACATGAGTGAGAGCACTTACATTCAAGAATGTCGCATGAAGGAACGGTTTAATCGAATCTACAATAAGATTTGTAAATTACAGGGACAACCCCCAGTCACAGGGAGAGTCACTGAGAGAGAAGTCAAGTCCCCCACCACAAGAGTACCAGAAATTGATAGAGCAATCAACAAGTTCTTGAAGGAAAAAAAGAGTCGCTTTCCAGACATATTTGACATCAGAAATGTAGTATTCGAAGCAAACAAGCAACATGGCTTGAAGCTGCCGGTTCAAGCCCTAAATGAGATAAGTGATGAAGTCTTTATGTGTGTCGGTAACAAGTTACAGAAAAGACGAAAGAGAGATTTTGAGAACAATTTTGGATGTGCTCTCACAGATGACTATCAACCCAGCAATGACCCTGCAATAGCTGATCTTGCCCTTCGCAAAAAACTAGAAGAGAATAAGAGGATAAGTAAAAGAAATTTAGATGATGTATTCAACAAATTTGCTCACTATGGACGCATGGCAGCTTATGATGACCGCAGCAGCTCAAGCGACAGTGATTCAGAGAATTTAAGGCCACAAAATGGGCGTGTGAAAAGTGCAATGAAAAGGAAATTTTCTCACATTTCTGTGTCACAGTCATCAGATTCCAGTGAACATGAATGTGATGACCTTGGCTTACAAGAAGACGAAAGTGATGATGACAATCCTGATAGAAGCATGGAAGTGTGTGATGATACATGTAGACTGACATCAGGAAAGCAGGTTGAAGGAAAATCCAAGAAGAAAGGCTTAATTCTGAAATTCTCAGATACTAGTGAAAATGACTTGGAGGATTTTTCCATAAAGACTCCTCGACAGGTGATGAAAAGAAAGGAAGACACAGACAATGATACTACATGTGATACAAATGACAGTACTGCTTTGCCTTCAAGAGAGACAAATCTAAGCATTGCTTCTATCCTGTCTGAATGCGATGATAGTTCTATGGAATGCACAGCTGTTGTGGAACTAGATGGTACTCTTCAGCAGACTGAAATTAAAACTGCAAAGGAAGCAAAAAGCAGTGAAATTGATGATGTAACAAGGGTATCAGAAGGTCATGACATTACACCTGTACAAGATATCTCACCTGATGATGAAGTGTCCAGCCGTCAGCAGGGCAATGAAGCTTGGACAGATTCAAATGTTTCAGATGATTTATCAAGTCAATCTTCAGAACTTTATACTCCATCTCAATCTCAATCTCAATCCATTCCTATTGATAACGTTATAACCATTATTAATTCTGATGTTATGAAGCCTGAAGTTTTGAGTGATTCTTCTAATGTTATTGACAGTCAAGTTGTAGCTGAAAAGACTCCCAAAGAAAATGGAAGTCCAAAGCCCTTGCCAAATTCCATTTTGTCAATGAATGCTGTTGATAGGAACTTATTACCATCTATTTCCATCCCTTTAACTCCTGTGTCTTTAAAAGAACACAAGTTTCGTCTTAGCACCAGGAAAAGGAAGGCAGAAAACGGTTCACTTGAATATGAATCTCCCCTCAAAATACTCAGTGAAGCAAGACTGGAAATACTGGAAAAGAAACAAGAAGCCTCTCCTAATCAGGGCGAGTCTTCAGACCAGAAATCTAGCTGCAAGAGAAGAATAACCTTACTAAAAGGCGATAATAAACAGTTATCTGCTCCTATTTCAGACAGTCCTCTGGTTCAAGCTACAACCAATGGTCAATCTGCTGGGAAAAAGAGTGAATCAAGAAGACTGACATTATCTCTGAACAAGGGTGAAAGAAATTCACCCAGTAGTAAACAGAAAGCTGTTGAAAGGACATCACATGTTATTGTTCTTTCAGATGATGACAGTGATAGTTGATTAGCTAAGTATCTGTTTGTTTGGCGTGAATGTTTTTTAGAGGTTGTAAGTAAACCATTTTATATCACATGTTTATTGTCATTGTATGCTTATAGCTGTGACTACTGATAGGCCATTTTTCCATTTCATTTATAAAATGAGGCTGGTGCAGTGTTTATTCCTCCTTGATAAAAGAAGTACAGATTATTCACACTGACAATTCCCTATCATTACAGCGTGTTTCACCAAACTTCTGACAAACAGTTTCCAAAGTTTCTTTGAAATTCCTGAAGTTCGCCACTAACTTGGCAATTTAATTACATTGTCAATCAAATCGCGAACTTCGAAACAAAGTTGTAAATTTTACACCAAACTTCTTGGGAAGTTGCAAAATTTGTGCCATTCAGTGTAGTTGGTTTGGTAATGTAATTACAAATAAATGAAGTGGAAAAAATTCTGAACCAAGCAAGGCTTGTTTATAATGTTCTCTTCTGGCCCTAGTTGTTCAAAGGCTGGATAACGCTATCCACGGGATAAATTGCTATCCAGTGGATAGGTGTTGACAAAACAAACCACACTATCTACTGGATAGTGATTTATCCGGTAGATAGCGTTATCCATCCTTTTAACAACTGGGGCTAGAAATGTAAATTATTTGAAAGGTTCAGAGGGATTCCATCGTCACAGACTGACTGTGTGACTTGGGTCTGGTTTATAGTAGAATAACTACAAAAGTTCAACAAAATGACGCAAACTTCTTTTTATTGCACTATATCTAGATAGAATGATGTATACCCTGAATGAAAAACATTTTCTTTAATCTCTGATAGATTTTTAATGTATGAGTAAAATACTTTTAAAGCACTGTGCATGGAGGTTCTACCTAAAGCTACCTGAGAATAAATGTCATGGCAGAAACTGTATTCTCTTTAGGCAGACGTTTTGTGATATCTGGGAGAAAAGTTGTAAAATTTTTACAAAAGGATAGTAAATAAGTCAATGCACTTCACATTTTAGTAATGTACAGATTACTGAAAACAAGTGAGATTTTTTCACTTTATTTAAATTCATTTGAACTAAGTACATTTTGCCAAATGGTGCGAACTTTGCAACTTCTCAGTGAAGTTCAGCTTGAAAGTCACAAGTTCACAATTTTGACCGACAACTATGGAATGAAATTGCCAAGTTTGTAATGAACTTCGGGAATTTTAAAAACTGTTTGTCAAGAGTTTTGTGAAATGCACTATAAGGATACATAGTTGAAGGAGCAGTAAGTCTCTCTACTTTGGAAAGAGATGCTCCTTAGTCTCTCACCCATCTCATGGTCTTGCTTATGCACGAAAAGGGGGCCTGGTGAATAGTTTGGGAGTGTCCTTTTTATTCATTTTCTGCATTCACACCCATCAGATAAGACATTGACTGGACCTTAAGAGAAATGGAAACCTGCAAACAAACACTAGTTTTATTGTGGAAAGTGTGGATTTTTGTATGCCAGTGGAGATGGGTGTAAGTATTCTGGGAGTCGTCAAGCCAGTATGCAATATTGCCACTTTTGAAAACAGTGAAGTGATTCTTTGTCTCCATAATTATGTGTATGTTAGGCTAAATGTAGTGTTATTTTTATTTTTTCAAGGCAATTTTCCAAAACTTTATATGTTTAATATATTTTACGATTTCCAAGAATAAAAGTTTCCTCTTTCTGAAAGATGATGTAATATGATATCTATCCAACCTGAAATAAACATGATTATATTATAAACAAAAGCATATCAGCTAGACTGGGTAATATGCTTCTGTTATAGATTTTAACATTTTTTTGACAGCACACTCTTATTGGCTATGTAATGTCTGTTTTAGATCAGCTTGTGTTGAAGTAATAATTATTATGAGCTCACACAACACTTTGGGGAATTTACCTAATTTCATAAAAAAAAGTAGAAATAAAGCAAATTTGCTTGCATAGTTTGATTCAAAGACTTGAAGGAGTTAAGGAGAATTGAAAAGTACTTAAACATTTTCAAACTCCTGGTGTTTGCATCAGACCTTTAAGCATGCATGTCACCATTTTCTGTGTCTTAATTTTTGAGTCATCAATGGGATTTTGTCATGGGTACAGTGGCTAACTGGGAAAGGGATTAGATGTGAACTATTTTGGCAAAAATGAAGGTATTAGCTGATAAGAAATTGAAAATTATGTTTGGCTTCAGAGAATATGCATATATACTCAGGCTATGGAAGGTTGTTGAAATTCTGACGGGGTGTGGGTTCTTGAAAGTTAAAATTTGAAGGAAAGTATGAAATTTACAGAGGGGAAGGGTTTAAAAGTGCCCATAACATCAATTTTTTATTTATCTGATTGAATACATGTCCTAATAAACTTCTGTGAAAAAAGTTTTTGAATGGCATAAAATATTCAAATTTCCTGCCATTTTGATCCACCATTCACACTATTATTCCCTTAGTTTGTAATGAGTGGTGATGTGGAATCATGAGCATGGGACTTCAGGCTTGACTCGTCTCGCTTCTTTTACCTCCGTAAGGTTAGCTTAGTAGTTCACAAAAGGAGCATTTTGTATGGACTACAATGCTAAATCTACAGAGGTAAAACAAAAAGACAAATCAAGTCTGAAGTCACATGTTTCTGAATCTGTCACAACTCTGAGTCTGTCGATCTTGTGATCAGTGGCATGGGTTGACCTCAAGAAAACAGGATTTTCATGTTTTCAAACATTTATGAAAGAAATCGCATTTTATTCAATTGAAAATTTATTTTGCAGAAGTTCACTACATGAAATATAGTATCAGATGGGAAAATAAAAACTTTGATGTTATGGGCACAACCAACAGCCCTGAGTGAGGGTATGGATACTTTATGATTTAAAAAATTAATTTTAAAAAATGCATTTTAGCCAAATCGAATTTTTTTTATCCAGAAGTTTATTGCATAAAATATATATCAGATGGGAAAATAGAAATTTTGATTTTATGGGCAAGTAAATCCAACAGCCCTGAGTGAGGGTATGGATATTTTCTGGAACAAGAAAAATTGAAGCCCTCTTCTGATGGTTATGCAGAATTGAAGTCATTCCTGAGGTTTAAATCAAGGTAAGCATTTTCCAGTAAGAACTGAGAATGATGAATTAAAAATCACATATTTTAATTTGAAATTGGGCAAAAGTACTAAACATTTCAAGAAATGAGCAGTACACTTCTTGTCCAAACTTTTGGCAAATACCTTTCAGGGGAGGGGAGTGTACTCCCTATGATGTCCCAAACAAGGAAGCTCCACTAGAAAAGGTTATCTTTTTCAGGCTTCGGGTTTATAAAAGAGTAGGGATTTCATAGGTTGAGGTATATGAAAGGGAAGGGAATTCTGTCATTAAGATATTTGATAGGCTTTTGAATGGACACCTTGTAGCTCATTTTAATTTAATTTAAGCACCGCATGAAAATGACGGAAGACTGTTTTTTTCGGAGATTTATTTATGTTACAGCAGTTACTGTGTTCTAAATGCAAAAGGAGTATCTCTTTTCAAACAGGCTTCTGGTATATTATACAAGAGTGCACTGATGTGGGATACTTTTTCTTTCAAAATGGTATATATAAAAAGATTAATTAAGGGTTGGACCTTGGGACAGAGCCTCTCTGTACAAAACACTTTGTATTGGTTTGCCACTCTACGTGGAAAATTGTCATTGTTTTATTTGTCATGGCATGTCAGTAAAATACTGATATAAATGTATGCAAACCAAGCTCCTTCAGCACCGGAAGTGAACTGGGTAAACTGCAGTTCTCACAGCTGGGTGACTGGCAGGGATCCAAATGTAAATGTTTGCGGCGTTTTCGTTGAGGACAAAAAGCTTTACTCTATTTGCATACGTGGCGATTGTAACGCGATACTTCAGGTAACATCTCGGAAAAAATCTTGACTTCTGTTCAGTTAACTTAGTTGATTCTTTGGATCATATTTATGGAAAGATGCCTATAAGTTACTTGAACTGTATGAGTGATACAGTTTACAAAAAAATTTAAAATTTTAGTTCATACAATAACGTTCAATATTATTGTTTTCAATGAACAGAAATTAAAGAAAGCGGGGGCAGGCTTTAGTGATAACTATTACTAGTTTAATGTATGCAAACCAAGCTCCTTCATCACCGGAAGTGAACTGGGTAAACTGCAGTTCTCACAGCGCATGCGCTTATCTTACTTTTTTGGCGCGATGCATTATTTACAAACCACGTTTAGAAATAATGAAAAGACGGTATATGGTATAATTGGAGGAAGACAAGAAAAATTCAATATAATGACCGTTGCATTGGCATCTGCAGCTCGATATTTTGAAAAGGAATCAATTTTAAATGGCTGCTAGAGAGAAGAAAACGAAGACACGAAGCAAACGGTTTCTGTTAAGCAGCGCATAAATTGTTCATCTGACATGATAAATACCAGCGTAGTTTTAGAGGATAATCAAGTCGTAAGGCTTGTCCTCGAGTTCTTGGACTCCAGAAAGCTTCACAACACCATGAGAAGTCTTGAGAAAGAAGCTGGGATCGTGAATTGTGGCTATTCTAGTGATATTCTCTTCTTGAGAGATCTTGTACTTGATGGCGAATGGGAGGCCATATTGATCTTTGCTCAACCATTTGAAGGCATCGCCGATTTCGACTCGAGACAATTTCGTTACCTTGTTTTGAAGCAGAAATTCATGGAAGTGTTGTACTTCAAGTCGGGTTTTGGTGGAAATTCCACAAGCTACTCAATTGAAGATTTAATCAAGTGCCTGAATCAATTGGAGGAAGACTGTCCAAACAAGGCTGAATATAGCAAATTGTGTTTTCTTTTGACTGTTCCCAATCTACCCGAACAGCCGGAATATCGAGATTGGAACCCCGCCACAGCACGGATAAAATGCTTTGAACAAATTCTTGATTTACTTCGGAAGGTGATTCCCATAGAAAAGAAAGGTTTGAATGGAAAGTTGCCAAACCCATTGACCCCAATTAAGGACCGGTTATTAAACTTGGTAATTAAAGGATTGTGTTTTGAAAGTTGCGTGGATTATTGCCAGTTAAGAGCAGTCAGTGGAAATCACTCAGAAGACCTTCATGTTTATACAGGAGATAACATCTTAAATGGGCCAACACAGGAAAGTTCTGGCAATTTCTTGTCCTGGCTTAAAAATCTACCTCAAGATGCATTTATCACACCTTTTGAACCAGTAAGTTTAGAAGTTGACTTGAAAAGGGTCAAACAAGCCTCAGGTGTTTTGTTTCACAAGGCTCCAAAAAGAGATGATGCTGAAATTCTTTCAAGGAGCTTATCTCTTTCTGGCCGGCCAGCTACCACTGACATTGCCTCGCATCTGTCCACACTGGAAACAAGCAGGAACAGTGGAGCAACATTGAACAACAGGGCACATTCCACCCAGCCTCTCAAGGGAGTTTCACATTCTTATAATGAGTTTCACTATAAAGGCTATCCAGAGAAAGAGCCAAGCTCTGCCCCAGTTAATAATGGCTTCCATGAAAATGGATTGACCACTAAACTGGAAAGTGAGGACAGTAGAGTGATACAGACAGCCACATCTGACAGTAATTCAGATGTTGTTGTTCAGGAACACGAGTCCATTCAACCTGTTGGCAGTCATGCTTCAGAACCAAGCAAAGATTCCGATAGAATTCATGCTCTCAAAGAGCAACAACAACAGGATGTCTTAAAACAACTTGAAGCCTATGAGAGACAAAAGCAAGAACTTGAGCGACAACTTCTAGAATTGTCCTTGAGGGGAAAACCTAATGGGGAAGGAGAAGCTGCATCTGAATTGCCTGACAAAAGACCAGAGTCCAGTGAATCCTTCAAAATCTTTAGTAATGAAACTTTAGCTGACAGTGCTAACTTTCAAAGGCCCCCAGACAGTTCATTGCAAGTGCAGACAATTCACAAGCAAAATGAGCAGATCACATTTCATAATCCTGATCAAGAGATTACTACTCCTGTAGAAAGCAAGGGTAACTTTCCACAATCTCACAATAGTTTTTATATACAACCGAGTGCTAAGCAACATGCAAAGAATGAAAAACAGGATTCTAATAGCTTCTCTGTCAGTAATTCCATGACATCAACTCCTGCTGTAAGAAACAAGCATAAACCAGATGACTTAAACCTAGAAGAAGCCAAGGCAGATAATGCTGCCCTCAACATTATTCCTGTAACACCAGGTGACCAAATATTTCCTCTAACTCCCCTTGTGAATGAACATGCACCATTAAGCACAGGTCACTGGGTTGCCTTAGCAGATGGTTCTGGAGTTCTGAATACCAGGTAAGTGATCATTAATGTATTTAAAGTTACTTTATGGTTTATTGGTTCAAATTTTGGTAAAAGATTGTTGGTGTGGAATTCACTTTAGGCATCATAGCAGATATGATTAAACCAGTTAAGGAGGCTGGAAAGGGTTTTTAGCTGCACGCACTCGCGCACGCCATAACTACGTGCTAAATGAATCAAAATTAGCACACCAGCAGTTAAATCTTGCGCAAAATCGCGCAAATCAGAAATAAAACCTGCGGAAAACATTTGTTTCTAGCTCAAAATTTTGCTTAGTGACCTATCTTGATTTTTTGTATGCACACACCATTCGTGATGGTACTTCAAATATGAAAATTTTGGGGAAAATTATCTAGTAGAATTTTCTGTAAGCCATAAATCGCATTTTCTTTAAATATCTAAATTCTACTAGATAACTTTTTCCATACTGTCTGAAAAGTTAAAGAATTTAGGGAATTTTCCTACAAAGCAATAAAAATGGTAGGTCACCGAATTAGTTTTTCAGATAATTTACAAAAACTGAAATTTAGTGGATGTTGTTGTGGACCTTGTGCATTGCCATGGTAACTGCTATGACGTCACAAGTACCCTTAAAGTATAGCCTAACAATAGAGTTGCAAGGAGACATAATTTACCCACACCATTAAATATGTTTTTTTGTCATCTTCCATCGTTTCACTGACACTCCAGCAATGAAAAACCCTTTTGAGCCTCCTTAAGTATACACCCTTTTCATGAATCGCAGCACCATTTTGAATATTAAATTTATGACGTCATTCACGGAAAGTAGCCTGTCATCGTCAAAGGAAGAGTCCAAGAAAGGTCAGTATCTTTCCTAGCACTTTATAAATATTACCTGAGATAAAACTGAGAAGATAACCTTTTTATTAGGCTCAAATCGTCGCAATTGTGCCGTTCCTTTGTCTAATTCGTATGGGGATATATTCGACAACAGCCACAAGAGGAATGTGACTTATCACAAGTTACCGAGGCACCAGAACTGAAGAAATTATGGCTTCAACAGATAAGAAGAGAGGAAAAGTCAGGGTATCTTTCCCCGAATGATGTCGTATTCAAAATAGCGCCGCAACTTATTAAAAGGGTGTATAGCAGAATTATGTTTGTGGCAGGGCTTTCATTAACATTTTCAGCTCGAAGGCAAACTGTATGGATTAAGAAAATATTTAACAAATTGTCATCAGTTTTTTTTTTGTGTCTGTCCTCTTACTGATGATAAATTGCATTATAACATTGTTGAAGTGGCTGTGGAACCACTTGACTCTGGTCTATTGGTTTTTTTTTACAATAACAAGAACCTGAAATGGTCAAATGCTAGGAATAAATGAGGGGAAAAGGCACCATAAACCAAGATAAGTGAATTTTAGTCAAAATGATGGGAACATTATCTCTAGTTTTTCTTGCTTTTTGATTGACTATTAAAAAAAGTCCATAAAATCTCATTGGTTAAAAAGTCGACAGTTTGATAGCTGAAAGTTGAACTTGAAAGCTTGCATTAATTAAATTTCATCTGTCTGTATTCTTATTGATGACAAAAGTGAGCCAGTCATCGTGCAAGAAATTAGACAGTTATTGTAAAAACCCCTTTTGAGAGGTTTTCTTGGTCACTCTTGAAGAAGGCTTATCAGTGTTTTTAACCAAAATGTAAAGTTTCTTCAAACAGAACTCGTTAAACAAAAACTGCTGTAAGTTACAACATTCTTATTCACTTTTGTTGTTTTATTGAACTTCCTCTAGTACACCCAAGAGCACAAGGCAGGGATTGTCATTAACACCAGCTCCACTAGCCTCCCCAGTCTTATCTGTGGATGGTGCCACACCCCACAGTATTCCTGGAGACAACCCAAAAGTTGTCACAAAGTATGACGACTCAGCCACTTTGGTAACAGCTGACTTGGGAAAGGTATGCAGTCATTTTTCCCCTGGAAATTTGTTATAACATAAACCACCAAACTGTAGTTGGTGTGATTGTTACATCTTTATTCGATAAAGAAAGTGGAATAATAAAATCCGAAGACATTGAAACTTTCTTATTATAGTGTGAACTTTATAATGTTGCCTCAAAAATGTGCCTAGCAATAGTATTGAGGGTAGAGAGATTTGTTTTGTGTGAATTAACTGCAGCAATCTGTCAAAAGAGAGAATGTTATTTTCTCTGTCATGTCAGTCTTACATATAACTTTTTACACTATAACTTTGTTTGAGACTTAATTAAAACAGCATTCTTTATTTCATTTTTACTCAATTTACAAAAGGTGCATGAAATTCATTGTAGTTATATTAGTTAAAACCAAATTGGGACTAAAGATTTTGGAGAAAAATTTGGACAAGCATGTCAGAAGTCCCCTTGGATGAAAGTCAGACATGAAGAGTAGAGTTACTGTTTCAGTTTCTCTGTTTATTCATTTGATATAAGTTCAAAGTCTTTTTTGAAAAGATTTTTGTTTGGTGTGTAACCCAAGATCTAGAGTGGCACATTTTCTTTCTGGAGAGGTTAAAGCACTCAAAATGTCACTTTTTTGACTGATTTGAGTGGTTGCTTGATAAAATATGAACTCACCATTCTTCACACCTGCCCTATCTATCCCTCTATGACATCATATCTATTTTCATTCAATTTTTAACACTTTTATGCCATTGGTGGTGTGGAAGTCTGAATTTATCCACAATCTTTAACTTGCACTCAAGGTACTGAGTTGACAGAATGCCTGTGTTCACCTTTAAAGTAAGTGGGGTGAGTCTTGTTTATCAAGCTGGACCCAGTTTACCGATTGTTGTGACCTTTTTAACTGTTTTCTCATGGTTCTTAAAGGTTTCCACAGTTGATTTATTGTTACCTGGGTCACTGGTGTGGTTATGTGTGCAGATGGAACAGAACAAACCACTGCCCAGTTGTTATATCTTGTGTTTTCTCTAGTTTGTATTTGTTATGAAATTTGCAGTAATCCAGAAAACACATTTGCTTGTCATTTCCTACTGTTCATGAAGGGTGATTCTGGGGATTGTGTATTTATTTTTGTCAATATTGCTTGGCCTACCAGTTTTCATGCTATCTCTGTTTTAAAACTTAGTTTTTTAAGTAACCATTGTGTATGTGAAAACCATTTGGAAGAAAATCTTTATACCTCACAGCAAGTCTTAAAGGATCTTCCTGTATTAGTTATTAGTTGACTAGTACTGCAGATTTTTGGAGCAGCTAATTGAGAAAGGTGTGCCTGCAAACCATGTTTATTTTGATTCCCCATTTTGATTGTGTTACGGGTACCTGCATCTATTTGATTATCCTTCAATCCCAGGGATTTTATCGCCAACTGCTCGGTGTCATTTCCTAGAATACATAGACCCACTGATGCAGGCAGGTACCTGTCACTCAAGGTCTTTTTATCTGTCAAAATCAGTGAACTATTTGGCCATCCTTAAACACCTATCCACTTGGCTTGTTGCCTGATCATAAAGCAGGTCTCTTATTCATAGAAGTCAAGATCATCTGTCATCTTTAACTGATTCAGGATCATAAACATCTGGTTTTCTGTGCTTCTAAAGTATGGCTTGGTGTATCTATTGATGTTTACTAGATTGGTGATTGATAACATCAATTATAAGAGCTTGCATCTTGCTGTTAACAGGCCGTTTCTACTATTTTCCTGTGGCTTTCAAGGTGGAGATTACGTCATTGTGTTAGTGAAGAGAATTTGCTACTTACAGTATTATCATTTGGTGCGTGAAAATTTTACCTCTGTGGCCTGTGATCAGTTGACCTTTTCAGTTTCAAGCTGGCAGAGGCCTTATCAATTTGTTAGCTTGTAGATTTACATGTAGCTGTGCTTTCTAGTCACTGACAAAAATGACAATAACTCTGCTCTGGTATTTTGGGCTTCAAAGAAGTACTTAAATAACTTTTAGGGATTGTATTTCCCTATTAAGCTCTTTGTAGGGAAAAACTGCACAAGTCTGCAGTGCACAGGTTTTTAAAAAATTGGATTTTGCCACAATTGCTGCTAATCTTGCAATCTGATTGGCTAATTTGCCATTGTCGATAAGAGTCCATACCACACTGCTCGCGTCAATGTGTCATGCAATACCTTTTTCAACTTGTGCTTTGAAAAAAACATACCGTAGACACTGGCATTGACATTGGTTCTCTACTCTGCTCCGAGAGGTTTTTCTCCGGGTACTCTGGTTTTCCCCTCTCCTTAAAAACCAACATTTCCAAATTCCAATTCGATCCTGGAATGCACGGACATTTCTGAACGAGTTCTTGTGAACTCCTTGGTGCTCTGTGGGTAAACAAATTACATTTTTATTTTTGGCGTATAAGCCGCACTCGCAAGTTTGGTAACTCAAATTTGGGAAAACCATTTGTGGACAGAAATTAAAATAAATCAAAAGTGGAGTCTTAAGAAACATGTCTGTTATGTTCATGCATTGATTCTTCTGAAAGTTTCTTGAACCCACAAACTTGTGCATTAACTAATTAACATTTAAAACAGAATATTAAAACTCTTGCCTATAAATGTAGCTCTGTAAAAATAGTACAAAAACCTGACGTGGATATAAATTTGATCTTTCTCCGGTATTTTTAATCCAGTATTGGATTAAAAATACCAGAGAAAGATCATTCCTGTCCATTTATCAACAAAATTTACAACAACATGAACGCTTCGGTTTGTTCGTTCTTAGCTTAGTAACCAGGCATTTGATCAAGAGTTGGAGTATTGGGAACATGTAGATTTTGAGTGCTTTCACGGTTGGCAGTTTATCACTCAAATACTCAAGAATAACAGGGTACTCGTGGCCGTGGTGGATTGATTTCTATCGAAGTGAGCGGCCATCGGCGACACTAATCAACCATCACTCATTTATCACTGTAAACAACTTTGTGGTGGAATGGAGATTCCCTGCCAAGTGGAGTTCAGCTGCTCAAGAAAAGCAACGTTAAACCAGTTAATATGAACAAAAACAGCTCTTTTAATTAGCAGCCATCAAACTCGCAAAAGCAAGCGTACTGTTTTATGGTTTTGTGAAGTTCTTTTCATTTTGCTACACAGGTCTATACGGATTGCTGAAAAGTGTTAATTTATGCAAATTAACAGCATGGTCTTCAGATTTTGCAGATAAGCCACATCCCCGATTTGATACAAAAATTTTGAACAAAAAGGTGCGGCTTATACACCAGTGTTTACAGTATTCTGTGATATAGATATTGTGGTAAAAAACAAATTGAAATGTGGTTTATTGCTGTCTGTACTCTTATTGACAGCAAGGTTAGTACATGTCATTACTCTTTTCCCAACATTTTTCATATTGTTTCTGCATGTTGAGCGAGTTTGCAAAAGTTTTTCAAAGGAAAGTCTGACACGTACAAATTGCTCATTCGCATAATGCAGCATGTGCACTTTCAAGTCCCAGTCAGTGTTTTCAATAGCCCTTTTCACGGTTAGTTTTCCTCATTTGCATTACAATGTAATCCAACGTGGATGCGAGGCAATTTCGGGCTAAAACTGCAAAATAGCCCGAAATTGCCTCACATACATGCCAGATTTTATTGTAATGCAAATGAGCAGAGCTACCCGTGAAAAGGGCTATTGTCAACAAATCTTGACTAAGATCGCTTTCATTAGCTTTGATGTTGTGGTAAAAAACAAATGCAATGTGGTTTAGCATGGTCTGTACCCCTATTGACAACAATACGCGTCATCACAGTGGTCAAAATTTGTTGTAGACCATTTTGACCGCTGTGGTGACGCGTACCGTCAATAACAATACAGATCATACTAAACCATGTTCGATTTGTTAAGTAGTCAAAGACAGTCATTTTGAAAAATAATTGATTTTTTTACATTTATTTTGACCTGTTTGAGCTGCCATACAATTCATTTTGACTTCCATCCACTCTTTCTTGGCTTATAGCTCTCAACAATAAGTTTGTTTCTGTAGCATGAAGCAACTAAAAGACATGCAGAGTTGTCATTAAGTGCTGGTTGCCAGCAAAATTTACCAGGTGAAAAGAGGTGATCGCCGGCTGGATTTTGGCGAGCAATCAATCCTTAAAGGACAGTGAACAGTTTTTCAGTTACTCACATAGAATAATTCAATATCTGAACCATATCAAATCAGCTAAATGAAAAGATAAGAATAAATTTCCGACTACCTTGAGTATTGGTGCCACTTTAACAAGGAAAGTAATTGAAATGTAATCTTGTTTTGAGCACTTGGTAGCATGTTCCCTTTCCATGTACAGTGTCTGCCATCTTGTAAATGCAAAGCCTGATAACACCACGTTCAAGGCATTGCAAAAGATTGGGAGTAAATTTCTTTCCCAGGGCTGTTGCAAAAAAGTGGTGACTGGCTAAATAAACATTATAATTCAGTTATGAATGTCATTTCAAAATTGCAGGACAAAGAAAACACTGTATCCCAGAATCAGCAAGTCCCAGTAAAACGAGGACCAAAAGTTAATGGTGTACGGCGTTCCCTTGTCCCTCAGACTGTGACCAAACAGAAGATGGGGGCCATTGATGAAAACAAAGAAATTAGAATTCCAGCTCAAGGCATCAATGGCAATGTACCATCATTGGAAAAAATCAAATCAGTCAATAGAGGTAACAACTCAACTGTTACACCCCAAGTGCAAACCCAAAATCAGCCGATGGGACTAGCGCAGCAAGGCTGTGGTCATGAAGGAGCAAAAGTAAATGGGCAGCCTCCAAGAAATGCTACAACATTTGTGGTGCCTCCCAGTGAGTAACTCAAAGTTTGTATGACTTTTTAGATTGTTTTGATAACTCATAGGCTCATTTTGATGACCTTAAGGATAGTGATGATGACTTTCAAGATAGTGAAGACATCTGTTAAGTTAGTTTTTTATCGTTAGGATTGTTTTTAATTTTAGTTTTTCATGAATTTTTGTAAAGGGCCATTGTGCCACTGGGATTATTATTATTATCATCATCATCATCGTCATGTCAGGAATCATGTCCAATTGCTTCTAACACAAGAGATTTTCCAATAATATTCACGTTAAAATGACCAACAGACTCGAATCACTTTTTATGTCCCAACATGAAGGAAAAAATTATAATCGCTAGATCACTCATCGACACGCACATGGTTTTGTAATCCTAAACTTACATCATGTGATTACAGCTTATCACTAGGCAATGAGAGCACAAGGAACAAAGCTCAATTTCACAGCGTGACAGTCACGCAGTCCATTTTCCAACAATCATCGTCATTGTCATCGCCATCGTCATCGTCATTGTTATTGTTATTGTTATTATTACCAGTATTATTATTATTAACAATTAGATTATGAGCTCGAGATTTCTATGAGGTGATAGTTGATGAGGCCGAAGGCCGAATCAACTATCACCTCATAGAAATCAAGAGCGAATAATCTAATTGTTTTAGTAGAATTCTTACTAAAGTTTAATTCAAATAACGGTTTCCAATTATTTCTCGGCATATTATTAAACTTTGGACCTTAAAAAGATCGCCCGGATTGAGTTGGCAATTAAAATTGAAGTTGTGCACGCGCACGCATTATTTTTTCAATAATTTCAACTTTTTAAAGTCAATAAACCGTAAATATCCTTCGTTTAGTCTTCCCAGGATTTTAATTATCCATTTTCATCAAAATTTTCCTCCATAACTTTGGCAAAATGAAAAAACGTCGCCATTTCGTAGACGAGTTCCAGCCACTGCACACTAATGGCTGATAGTGTGCAATGGCTCAGCCAATCAGATTACAGCATTTGCATTAGTGTACTAGTAGAATTCTACTAATCATTATTAGTAATATCATTATCATTGTTACTGTTACTGTTGTTGTTGTTGTTGTTGTTATTATTATCATCGTCAAAATAGGCGAAAAGGTAATAACTAAAAAGTTTGCCTGGCGAACTAAAATAAAACAATCAAATGTACAAATGTATATCATTTTCACAGCATTGAGCATTAAAAACATTAACCAAAAAACGAAATGAAATGTCCTTAAAAATGAATGAGGTTCTTGCTCATATCCATGAGATATAATAACAATTGAAATTTTATTAGATTATTATTCTTAGCAGGCGCGGATCTAGTAAAAATGTTGACCGATTTACCACAAAACGAGCGCCAAAGGCGCAAGCTTCTTGGGGGGGTCCGGGGGCATGGGCCCCAGGGAAATTTTTTCAATTTTAACCACCTAAAGTGCCCTTTTCTGGCCTTTTGAGTCAGTCAGTCAATATATTTGCATGTTCCATTCTCCTTGGTTCAACCCTTGCAAATCTACGAATTATTTCGTCAAAGTCAATGTCTATGTTGTAATGGATGTGCAGCAAGGCAAAAAAATCCTAACAGAGAAGCAGAATTGCACAAATAGGTCAGGGAAATCTACATTTGGTCTAGACGCCTGCGACGATGATGTGATGACATGACCGCCATCAGGAGACTAGTTCCCAGCTGTAAATTTTTGCCGCCATAAAGTACAGTTGAACCCCGTTCTCTCGAAGTCGCAAGGGTAATGGAAAAAGTTCGAAATAGCGGGGTTTTGAAATTCCTAACAATGAATCAGCACAGTTTGAAGAAAGGCACTGATTGAATAATAATACAATAATTATATGCCGACGCATAAAAATCAGCAGATGCTGTTGCATTGAAAAATCTTTGAAGGTTCTGTTGGTTTTGTTTTTTTCTAATACTTTTGTCGATCGTGGGTGACAACTGGCTTGTTTGCCCTCGAATGTCGGCTCCCTCAGCGGCAAACAAACTGTAGCGTGAGAGAGTCTCGATTGCTTGACGGACCTCACTCTTTGTTGGTCGCCTGGGAGTTTCTTCTTGTACTCTGCTTTTGACAAGTAGATGACTGAAAACATTTAAGGGTAAATCCGAGTTCGAAATAGAGCGGTTCGACTGCATCCGTGACCCTTGTCACTTTCAAAAAAAGAATAAATAAAAAATAAATGTCAAAAGTATTTCGAGATTCAACTGGCAGTTGACTTTTATTACAAATTTATACATATTAATTTTTTAATATTATGAAAATTCTGACCGATTTCCATAAAACGGTGGAAACCGGTATGGATCCGCGCCTGCTTAGTAGTAGTACACTGTAGTAGCAGCAGCAGCAGCAGCTACAGCTGTACATTGGTTTGGATGACGTCTATTAGGGCGCGTTTGTTTGGGATATTCCGGAATAAGAATATATTCCGGAATGGAAATCCAGGTATTCCGAAATGACAATAGCTCCCAAACAAACGCTTACTCGCATTATTCCAATTATTCTTATTCTGGATTGATCGCAAACGAACGCGCCCTTAGTTTGGATGACTTCTTCATGTAGGACAGTTTTGATAAGAGTACCATTTGGTAAACATAGTGCTGTTGTGAATTTAAATGATCATTGTACACTATCTTTACCATCTTTTATTTATTAGGTGGCGAGATTGGACCACAGACTAATAAAGCTCCAGCTAGTGCCCTTTATCCTGGAGAATCTAAACAACCACACAAGGAACCTAACAGTGATAGTAAAAAAGGTCTGTAAAATAACAAATTCTACAAAAGTATGCAATTAGCATTTCTTAAGTAGAAAATGGTCTGCACTCAAATTATAAATTTAATCTGGGATGGTCAAAAATTAGCTCTTATTAACCGAGCAGGAGGTCTGTATGGGAGAATCTTGACCGAGGTCGTAAGTACAGACCGAATGCAGTGAGGTCTGTACACGCAACCGAGGTCGTCGAATTTAATTCTTCGAAAGTTTGCTCTTCCTCTTTACTTTTTTCTCATCAGCTCTTCGGCTACCCTGGGTACCAGAGGGGTTTTTTTGCGCGGCAGATGGAAATGGCAGCCATAGGCCATTGGCACTGCATGAGTGGCGAAGCCATGAGAAAAACCTCTGGCTCAGAGCGGTTTAATTCACCGTGCTCGTCGAACTTTGATCAATTTTATTGGATTATAGTTGAACCAATCACAGCGAAGATCACCCACTGTGAACACGTGGACTTTCACGTGAAGACATGACAGATGACATGTGGATTTCGATTATTACATTCGCATGACATAACGTTTGGTTTGCTTTCATGGATTTCCCAGGAATTAGAACTACTCCGGTGAAAAAGTTTCCTGCTTCGAAGGCTTCGCTGTTGTGCCATTTATGTGACGCGAATGTTATGTGTAATGGTGGATATTACAGCCTTTTATCGGAAAATGCTAAAAAACTAAGATTTGCGGAAGAATCTCGACACTTTTGACTGTCGAGGACGACAATCTCTCCGTCGGGCCGCGTATTCTTTGTAATAAGTGCTACCGACAGATCAAAAAATTCGAGGCGACTGTCAAGGAAGTGGCAAATTTAAAAGAATGTTACGAACAAAATATATTCGTTGGAAAGGAGAAGCTACATGTACAAATGGTGAACTTGCACGTTCAAAACATTGTTCAAGTTCGCAATCAACAGACTTGCGTGTAAAGAGCTGTATTTTAATCCTGTGGTACCAGAACGATCAAGGGAGGAATAAACCCACACATCGAGCTCGAGGAACATAAGCTCGATCAGATAGCTGCAAGAACCTTGCAGTAGAAATAAGCCAAAACAAAACACTAACACATGGCAAATCACAGAGGTGTCAGACTCAACGAAGCGACATGCAGATAACGGCTTAAAATTCTGCGTAAAATTCCTCCAAATAACACAACATGAAGTGCCCTTCATAAACACGAGTAAAGCGACAAAAATGTGGAGTGACCTAACAGAGAACGGCAAATATACAAATGTCACGAACTGTAGAAGTCATGTAGGCTAGTCAATTCCATTTTGCACTAATTGAAATAGCAGTGATTTCCTGAATCCCGTCGGTGAAACTGCCAACACATCGTTGCTGCGTATAAAATTCACAATTCCATCCATTTTGCTCTGCACACCGTCGAATGTTTTGAGAACTTTTGTTATGGCTGTTTCCAGATCTTGATCACTTAAAAATTTTTCAGCGCGCTAACAAACGTCCGCCAACTCCAAGCAACAAATATTTCACACGCTTCTTCTATTCTTAGAAGCCAATCACCGTGTCTTTTAGATTAGAAAACCCTTAGGACGTCATTAGGAGCCAATCAGCTTTCTAGTCCAGATTCTGGACTTTTAGATTTAAACTGCCTTGTCATTGGCTCGGCACCCTCAAAGAAATCGTGCTCTGCTCCAGAGGTTTTTCGCGCAGGTCACTATAGAGACATGACCAACACCGGAAACCGCACAAGAAAAACCTCTGGCACCCAGGGTACTCTTTGGCACTTACAGGAATACATATTTTGAGATGAAAACAGTCAATGATTTTGCATTTTAGCTTGCAAGTTTTTCACTTCAAAACATTACCGATCTAGTTGCCGGTCCAGATGGGAAAATCTAGACATGAATTTGGTAGCTCCCAGTCCTTGTGAGACAGAGCCACATAATAAACTTTATTATAAACTTTATTATGCAGATATTTTGTTCTTAGGTTTGGTGTTCATGCACGACCCCATCAGCTAAATAGCTTTTATTATCATCATGTTAAAATAAAGGCTGTCTGTCTAAAATAATGAAACCTGCTGTAAAGCAAGATATCATAAACATAAGCATGCTTGCCAAGTTCAAGTTTGTGTGTTGTATTGGCCCACTGAGCTTCCAAAAATTTAGAAATGTTGTAAACACATTTTTGGATGTAATAGATTGGTTTTCAATATACCGAGTGTAGAAAGAAATCAGGTAATTACCTTGGTTTTGGTTTTGGTATTACTACAGTTTGAGATTGTCTCAATAGTCCAATTGGTAAGTAATTGGTTTGGTTTGGTTTTACAACACTCTATTGAAAACCACTCTGTGAAAACTAGATTGGAATTGATGTGTCAAATGTTTTAGACATGGTTACCAGCCAACAATGTATATCAAAAGTTAGCAACTGTTCTAATTTTTGTTACTATTGATAATGATTTATTCATTTGTTTATCCATTCAATCAATGAAGTCATGTATTTTTTTTTCCACAGGCAGAGAGACAGGAACAGTAAACATGACATTCCGTAAGCCTTCCACCAACTCTCCACCCAACAACACTACCGTGACTGTCAACCATGGTGGCCATGTTCCACAGCACAAAAACCAGAAGGAGCTCTTGCATTCATCCTCAGACATTTCATTCTACACTGTAGCTACACTAGAGGATGTGCAAGCCATCAGAGCCATAGCATTTCATCCATCTGGTGATTTGTTTGCTGTTGGTTCAAACTCAAAGACTTTAAGAGTATGCACTGCAGAAGGCTTGAATTCCCAACAAAGAATAGAAAGGTATTCAAATAATAAAATACATTAAAAAAATAAATGGGAATTTGCAGTGGCATTTCCATGAAGTGGCTCTTCATCCACTGTTTCCAGATCGAATTAGAATTAAGAAGTCTTGATTTTTGTGGAGGGAGGAAAACCAGATAACCCGGAGAAAAAACCCTCTGAGCAGGGTGGAGAACCAACAACAAACTCAACCCACATATGATGGTGGGTCCGGGAATCGAAGCTGGGCCACATTGGTGGTAGGCAAGTGCTCTCACCACTGCATCATCCCTGCTCCCCACAACTTCAAGAGTCAAGCTTGTGATTCTAACTTTACATCAGTGACAGAAATCTTGTTCCGTGGGATGCCTGTGGCATACCACGGTAAAAATCCAGTCAGGTTGTTTTTCATTGTAGGGACTAATATTTTATTGTAAAGCTAGCCAATAGGACTGCGTAAAGTCTTCTATCGCAGCGCTGTGATATTTTGTCACACAGCAAAGAAATTACTCGATTTCTTGTTTTCAGATTGCTTTCGCTCTCTCTGAAATATTCCCAAAAAGGGTCAGTGAATTAAAGGTGGGTCGCAAGCAATTTCATGCAGGCGTCAGTGGGTTTATCTTATTCATCTTCTATAGCATCACACTTTCTTAACTTTTTGCATTGGATGGTTTTCGATTTATTTTTTATTATGTGACATGAAAAACGATCTGAAGTGTGCAATGTGTTGTTTAACCAAATTTCAACGCGTTGTCAACCGTTGCCAACGCATAGGAAACATTGCCAACGCATTCGAAAATACTTACAGCGCATTGAAAAGTGTTTCCAACAGCTGAAAAACGTTGTGGCGCATTTTCAATGCATTTTTCAGCGCATTTTCAATGCATTTTCAACTTATCTCTTATGCCAGGTTTTCACAAATAGGGTCACAACACATCCCACGGAAACAGCTTTAAGACATCTTGTTTTCTGATCATTCAGATTTAAGCTACTGTGATCAGCACAAGCAGATGCTGTTTGTTTTCCAATAAATGCAGTTAAATGCAGTTTAACGGAGTTAACAACTAGGAGCACAAGTTTTACCCGGGCAGTCAGCAGCTTGATATATATGCGCATGCATCAGGATTCCTCGTGCTCTTGGTCCATAGGGTATTGTAGCATTTGTTTGCATTTTAGTCAGCGTTTCTGGCATTAGCTTTTCTCCTGAGCGTGGGGACTCCTTGGAGGCTGTCTCACCTCCCCTGTCTCTCCCTTTCTTTCCACTGTTTTATCAGTGTGTCGGGTGCCTGTTTTTTCTCCTTCCGCGTGGGGGCTCATGGCTGGGTTGCCTGGATTTGCCAGCTATGGGAGCAGTCTCCATCTAGGAGCTGGCTGCCATTAGTGGAAGCTCCTGGATGTCTCGGGCACCCAACCTCCACTTTGCCTTGCAGTTGTTAATCTATTGCAAAATACTTGTTTAAGAATTTGAAGAATTTCATTATTTCCATGCTCATGTGCAGCACAATAATTTTGGATGGACTAAGATTTCGGTTTTCTTAAAACTCTTTAGTTGACTAAGCAACAACTATTTTATTGATATTTGAAAACAGAACCATTACAATGTGTTATGAACAGAAACAGCTTTCTTTTCCTCCGGTCCATCCAGCTGAAAACCAGTCAGAGTACATGCTAACTCCCTCACTCATATCCAGAATTTGCCTATTACCGGTAGTTAATATGTTTTTTTCAAATGTGTGTTTTGTACAGTTGAACCTCCAGTACTGACCACTTCTCCTCAGGGACCAGTTTTCCAAGTCAAATCACTATATTTGGAACCTCTTTCAAGTGACCACAACCACTTTTAGAGCTATTTCTTTTGTGTTTAACCTCCTATAAGTGACCGCTTGGCATATAATAGAGCATAAATAACATTAGCACATTCCTGAGTAGTACAAAAGGAGAAATTACTCAATTTTCTACTTGCTTAAATCCCATAATACCCCTCTTTTAACCCCCCGCCCCACACACACACAAATTGCATATGCATTGCTTTAGATTTCTCTTGGGACATCTCCATGTTGCATGAATAAAACATTGAAACCAATAAGGGGTCTAAGCTCCTGTAGGTGACCATCTGGGCGTGGCATTTTGGCTGGTTACTTACATCAGGTTTGACTGTATTTTCTTGTTTATAGTAACAGTGGCAATCAACCTCCACAACCAACCATTCTATTCAAAAGTAACCGCCACCACCGGGGCTCCATTTATTGTGTAGCATGGAGTGCTGGAGGAGACATAATAGCCACAGGATCCAATGATAAAAGCATCAAAATGACAAGATTTGATGCCGAAACCTGCTCTGTTTCATGGCCTGGATTGGAGCTTGCTATTCATAGTGGTACTGTTAGGGATCTAGCATTTGTCTCACGTGCCAGTGGCACACCTGTTTTGGTGTCTGGAGGGGCAGGTATGTACTATTTTTGTGTGGTTTTACTTAGAAAAGTCACTTCTCACACTTGATTGAACTCGTACCCATGCCAAGCCTGACATTAATGATAAAAACCATAAACCATTACTAATACATGACAACTTTGAAAATATACCAGCTAAAAGGAAACCAAAACTCAACCTTGTACATGTAGGTCCAATGATGTACAAGTCTGTTACAATGCAATTATTAGGAATTCATATTACACAGTTTCCATGACAAGATGATCAACTGAGCATTACAAAAAATGCATGCATTAAAATAAGTAAATGATAAATACGAATTACATCATGTGTTGTGTAAAATATTAAAAACCTAGTTAAAAATAAAAAGCCTTCCCTAAAAGGTACACCTTCAACAGTCATGCTTAAAGTAAATAAGAAAAAAATGACAAAGTCACCTAACTAAGAATGAAAAGCCTTCCTTAAAAGGTGCATCTTTAAAAATTGAATAACGTGAAGGTTAGTGGGTGGGGCAGTTCGGGCAGTAGTGGACAAGTGAACATTTAACTATGCATGTGTCCTCAAAATCCCATACACACTCAAGCCCATACTCCCAGTTGTGGGCAAGGAAAGAGTTTTCCACCTCATTCTTTCCTTGGCTGGCAGAAAACCACTCATTATAGCCACCCTGGCATAATTTCCTTTTTCAAGGAGATGGAAATATCATGATCTCAGACTGTAATACTGGCCAGACAGTAGGACAACTGAAGGGTCACTCTGGTCATATCATGGCCGTATATGCCGACAGTGATGACATAATTGCCTCAGGATCTGCAGATAACACTGTCAGGCTGTGGGACCTGCGATCACAGCGATGTATTGATGCCATAGCAACTGGAGACAGCTGTGTCGCGTCAGTCTGTGTGAACTCATCAGGCAACATGTTAGCTTCAGGTAAATACTGTAGCGCTTTTTTTCTGTATGATTGTACATGTATATCACTTGACTGACATTTGTTAGCGTAGAGCAGTTTTCAGTTGATTCTCGAAAGTAATTAAGCTATTACTTTAGTTTAGGTTTTACTACAGTTTGAGATTGGTTTTAAACGCTCTGAAATTGAAAACTGCTCTATTATAAAAAAAAAATCACTTGAGATGACTAAGTTGTGAGCCATACTGTGATATAGTTGAATCATGTAGTCTCCATTTAGCCCATTGACTCCTGGAGCTTTTTGCCAAAAATGCGTTTTTGGACATTTTGGTGGTTTTGAGGCTGGATCTCGGCCAAAGTAGCTTTAATCTGGTCAAAAATACGTTTGCAACACAACAGCTAGCCCTTCTTGCCACAAGAATCGCGTTTTACGACATTTTGGCTCAGGCGTGCGCAGAAATCAAATTTTGAAATAGTTTTTGACAAGAAGGTGACCTACATCTTTAGGCTTTTCAATTTTTTACATTTTTTCCCCTTTCCTTTTTCTCCTTTTTTCTTTTTGCTGCAGTGATTGCCCTTCTACTGGGCTTGCTTGCTTCTAAGAAAGTGTCATCGAGGCGGCCAATTTTTACCATGGGGCAGCTAGGTGTAGTGGCAGGAAATTTTGCTCTGAGTTGTTCACTCATCTTTTTGAGCATTTTTGTGCATATCTCAGGCTCCATTAGGCCGATCACTCTGAGTAGGCATCATTGGAAAGATTTTTTCCTCCTGCGAAGTTGAGTATAGATGATGCCAATTTTGGTCAAAAGTGATGAAGTCAGAAGTGGAAGAGAGGCCAAGGCTCGTAGCGGGCAGTTACGGGCGGCACAGGAGTCAGTGGGTTAATGTGGCTAAATGTAATTTAGGCTAAGTTGAAATCAAGCCAATGCTGGTCAGCGGTGGTCAGGGAATCATGTGCCTTACATACAGGGTTACTCAAATCACACATGTTTGTTTCTGCTGTGTGAGGTGCAGTTTGTTTCAGGCAGCAAATTGTTCAGTTGCTCCGCTTTTTCTCCCTTCCCTTCCCTCCCTCATTGGTGGATTTGGTAAATATTGGGTTGGTAAGTATCTCCACTGACCTGGTCAGTGTGACGGTGCCTGGTGAGTGGTTGCTGCTTGCAGAGTTGCCATGGATGCCTGCGTGCCCCGCTCAGGGCTTGTGGCTCAAGGCTCGTTGTTTGCCCTGGAATCACCACCCACTTTAGGCACCATCTCCTGTCTCATCTATTGGCGATGAGTTTAACTTAGTAGGTGTCGGAGTCAGAATTTTGAGATGTTCTCAAAAAACCCTCAGATTTGTTTGCTCATTTAGCCTTGCTGTTACTCTCATACTTAGACCACTGTCAGATTTGACCATTACTTCCCACTAAGGGAACAGCTAGATTCTGCTGGCATTGCTATTCTTGTGCTAATAAAGTGATTTAGAAAACAGTCCTAAGAAAGCATGCATGCTGATTGGTTAAAAATTGTGTTTGTATAACTCGATGGAGACACAGAACTAGCGCGTGCTGTTGATGTAGTGATGGCACGTGCAAAGAGAATTACATTTTAATATCTAAAGTTAACAAGTTGTTTTCCTTTTTCTCGTTGTGGTGTTTTCTAAAAGAAATAGAAAACATGTTCTTCGTGTTTCTATCGAGTTATACAAACACTCGTGAAAGTTTGGGAGAACTCAAAAAAGCTGTGGACACACTCGCCTGCAGCTCGTGTTCCCACAGCATTCTTGTTCCCCCAAACTTCCACTTGTGTTTGTATAACTCGATAGAAACACGGTGCATGTTTTCTATTTCTTAAATAAACATTAATTTTCTTCCATCTATGCAGATCTTAATTTTCACCCTTCTTTTATCATTCTACAGGCCATGAAGATGGAAGCTGTATGATCTATGACATCACAGCAGGACGAACTTTGCAGCTTTTTAAGCCACACACAATGGACTGCAGATCAGTACGCTTTTCGCCAGATAACAATTTTCTTTTGACTGGGTCGTATGACACTAGTATCATCATGATGGATATAAGGAAAGACTTAAAAACAAGAACACCACCATACTCTGTTGTTGCTCACCATAGAGACAAGGTCATCCAATGCCGTTGGCACCCTGGTCTTCTGGCGTTCTTGAGCTCTAGTGCTGATAGAACAGTCAGCCTGTGGGCCCCAGATAGTTAAAACCCGGCAAAAAGTGCACGTTGTTCACACTACATTGTTTATGCTTCAAGTGGCCTATTTTGAACATCAAAGAAAGTGGTTTTACTTGGTTGAAGAAAATGTTTATTGAGTGGTTTAGGGTTCATGTGTTTCATGGAATCCTGGATTCTTTAAATAAATAAATTGGAGCTACTGTTTTGATCCTTTCAAAGAAGTTGATCAAGGAAATTTAGAAACAGAGGAGCCATAGCATTGTGTAAAGAGTGCAACTTTGCAACATGGCAAGCTACAGTATAGATGCAGAAGCATGTCATTGTAGAAATTTGCCAATGTGCTATTTTCTTCACCTCAAGCATTTGTAACAAGACATTTAGACCTTGGAAAGACATGTTTTGGATTCCCCCAAAAATGTGACCGGGGAGGGATGCCTCCCATTAAACATGATTTATTAAACTTCATATTGCTTACTGTAGCAGGTTCCACAATCAAACCACAAAAGCATTAAATTTTGATGTTTTGTACATTAAAAATGTAAGAACGATTTCAGAAATGTGTCTCAGGACTTCTTCAAAAATTATTAAATTATAAGTTATTTTTTTGGTTATATAGACTACGAGTAGTCCCTCTTTGGCTTAATCCATGGAGCATGACGCAAAAGAATACCATGAGAAAAAAATGGCTGTGACATGTCACCACAGTTGGATGATCTCCTACATGTATGTCAAAGGACTAAGCGAAAAAGGGGCTAGTCGCAGTCTATTGATTATACCACATTGGTATCACAGCAATTTGTTCATTAGACACAATCAAATTAGGAATAATCAACTTGTTCTGGACCCATTTCTCTCTTCCAAGTAGCCTTTTCTCTTGATTAGGTTGTGTCATGCACAGTTAGCTAACAGTGTTAGCATTCTAATTTGTGTTCTCTTGGCACAACATATTGTTGATGCATTACATCAAATATTTTTGTATAGATAGTCCTTGTTCTAACTGAAGGTTAAATAACGTCTCTGATTTGGTATTATTTATTGTAAGTTGTGAATTGTAATTATATTTAAACTTATTAAAGGTAAAAGTTTAAAATAATTCAGATACAAATGAACTCTGTTATTTAAAGAAAGCCCTCACATCTTTTTAAATTATTGTCAGCAGTTTGATTGGTCACAATAATCATTGTGTTAGGGTCAATTAACACTTGCCTATTGCATTTGTGTTTAGGAGATTGTCACAAGAGCAGAAATGTATTATTGAGGTTATCGACTAGCATGATATTGATGGTGCTTTATTTATGATTTCTGAGATGTTGTAATACTAAAAAGAAAGATGAGGTTACTAAAATTATTGGAGTTAAAATTATCAAGAGAAAGTACTGTTCTTGTTGTAGATATAAGGTGTTGAAATGTCAATTCAGTTTTGAAAATAAACTTGTTCTGTAGAGTATCAAGAGTTAAATAATTGTCGTTGGATTAAAAGCAGTCTCATACCCCCACCACTGAAAATGGACTGACCTCAGGTGAATAATATTCATAGACATTTAACAAGTTTGTACTTTAAGGTCTGAAGATTTGGTTTCTTATTGTCGCAAATAGAACATTTCTATCTGAAAGATGGGAACATTTTCAGTCCATGTTCATACTTGGCTGCTCAGTACTTTGTGTAGGGGGACAAGCGGGTATTGTCAATGCTTAAGAACACTAGTAGCCTCCTATACAGATGTTCTTGTTTTTTTGTGAGCCCAAAGAATGTCACTTGGCACCAATGTCAAACATATAGCCACATGCACTTGTTTCCTCTGGTTCCTGCACATAAGCAAATGATAGTGTACTTACTGTATTTCTTCGAATAATGGCCGTCCCTTGATTAATCGCCTCCCTCAAATAATCACTTCCTCGAATGATCGCCCCTCCCCTCTGGCCATTTTTTCTTTTTCTTATCCCCTCCCTCTCAAGTTAAAAATTTACATCTTGGGTAACAAACATGCTTTCATTAAATTGTTCACAACTGAATGATTACAAAAGCACTGATTATTTTACAGTTTTTCTTTGGTAATATTCATGTATTTCACTTTTTCCTTTATTGTTTGGTATAATAAAGCAAAATATTTAGGGTGCAACCTCCTGTGAGAAATATTTGAAATAATTGCCT
This sequence comes from Platygyra sinensis, assembly GCA_019787425.1. Lineage (NCBI taxonomy): Eukaryota > Metazoa > Cnidaria > Anthozoa > Scleractinia > Merulinidae > Platygyra > Platygyra sinensis. The sequence goes on along the minus strand of JAHPZR010007246.1, from coordinate 8,503 downwards.
CCCTCGAATAATCGCCCCCTTTTGGAGCGAAAAAAGAAATAATCGACCCCGGCTATTATTCAAGAAAATATGGTATTTACCGGTACTCATTTCACCTCTTGAGAGAGTTGATATTTAAACCAAAAAACTTGGTATTGCTCATTCGGACCACTGTAAGAGCTGTGTGTTACATCTCAGTTTGGGTAGTCACACAACACAGTCAGATATGTTTCCTTATCTTTGGTATTTGACAACATAAGAACCTAGAGAACACGAACACGCCTGATTGCAGGTTATTCCGAGAAGCAAACAGTTTTCCAAGAGCGTAGCTCAAAGAAACCTGTGAGCTTCGAGGAACAGATAATGTCCAAGGACAAATATCCAAGAACATTTTCACCCCAAATGGAGGCTATCGTGTTTATCATCTTTCAATCTTGAGCAAGTGAAAATATTTGATGGATTATAAAAGGTAATATTTTAGGTGATGTTAGGTAAACTAATATTTCAAGTTCTTGTTTGTTATGTGGTAAACTTGAGAATCACTCGGATTATAATTTTGCTAAAAAAGGCCAAAATCTTGCCAGCATCTGGGATGGTTTAACAGAAAAACACAATGTTCAGGTGATCAGGGTATTGAAAATGCTGGACTTGTCAGTTTATCTTTTAATTAACCAGTTCATTAAGCAAGAACCAAAAAAAGGTAGAGAAAAGCAGCTCTGCAAACACCAGGGGGCAAGACATCTTTTCCTCTATTATTTTCATACCAGCTTTTTGATGTCTCTCTTTTTTGTTTGCTTTGGGCAAAACTTAGTCTCCTTCGCAGCCGTTTTTAGGCTCGTCACGCAACGCTCCTCCCCAAGAGGAGCGTTGCGTGACGAGCCTAAAAACGGCTGCGAAGGAGACTAGGCAAAACTAGGTGGATATAGTTGGCCTGGTCACACTCTACTGAAATTTAACTTTCGACAGGTTGCATACAACAAAAAACACTGCACTGTCATTCAAATGATCCTAACCATTTTATTTACACTCATTGTGATAACTAGTCTTTTTGACAGGTTTCATTTGGGTTGTCACATAACACTTCACTGTTACATAACACTACATAACAACACCAATTGATGCCTGGTAAAAGACTATAGAATAAGCCAGCCTATTGGACAGGACTGGCTAATAAAATTATATGCATTAACTTGCTCAAAAAATTTTGTTTGTTTTGTACACTGATGTACAGAGGAAAAGCAAGTACCTCTCCTCATTTTACACCTAAAACCAACAGCAATGTTATTGCCTTTTCAAATTCAAGTGCCACTAAAGGCAAAAAGGTGTACTTGGAAAATTGTTAATTACTTTGTAAAGGCTATCCAACTGATAAACAACTATTTATGGTCTATTTTCAAAAACTTCACATATTTTTAAAAAAATTGAAGTGAATTAAATTACATGTATAACAGTATTTGAATTCAACCTCTGCTGAGAGGTGCACGTCTCCAGGACGTCTAAAATGAAAAATGTCACACTGTGTGTTCAATAGTCAAAAACATGTCTGTTTTCATGTTGCCTGAGATATATACACAGCTATACAAGCACAAAAATAAAATAATTTAAAACACCTAAAGTAAATTGACATAAATTATTTTGGATTTCTAAAAGAAGTATTTTTTCAGCAAGGCTTGGTTACCAATCTTTTCGGCCAAGGAATGGTAACACAGTCAAAACAAGCTTGTCTGAGTTTGCTAGGATGTTATGCACTTCCGACATGGTCTTACTTGCAGTGCTCTCTCCATTGATTTCAAGAATCTCATCACCTGGATTTAGAAGGCCAGCCATGAACTTTGAAGAGGAACAATCCATAATTCGACTTACAAAGACTCCTTTCTTATACTGCTGAAAACCCTTCTGAATGAAAAATCCAAACAGCCCACCAGGGCTCCTCTGCAATTCCAAAACATAAGCACTTCCAAGATCTTCACGCATGGCAATGATTCTTCCCAAACTTTGGCCCCCTGTTGGCCGGCTTACTGCAGTTCGGCAGTCAAACCATTTCTTTGTCAACTCGTTCACATGTATAGACTCTTTTTTGGACTTCTTCTTGCGAAATATACTTCCACTTTTGCTTTTGCTTTTACCCTTATCAATAGATAATCTTGGTTTCTCACCAACAGGCACATCATTTACTACATAAAGACCAGATCGGCGACCAAACTTTCTTTTCTTCTTCTTCCTGTTTTCATCAAAACCAGCAGGTAGAGAGTTGCTATAAGAAGATGAAGTCGTAACACTACCAAGACTATTGCTCCTACCAAGCTCAGGCATGCTTCTCCATTTTGAACCATCGTGTCCCTAGGATCAGTCTCAGATATTGGATTAAGCTGGTATGTGCTGAAATATCTTTCACGGGCTGACATGTGAGGACGCAATAGAAATTCACTCCGTACACTGCAGACTGTTTCTGCATCTGAATCACTCTCATCATGACTTCCGCTGAAACTACGACTCTCTGAAAAGATGCTCCTCCGATAGATGCTTGAACCTGTTTAATGCAAACCAAAAATTCATGTTACAAAATTGAGATCAAGTTGAGTGTTTTATAGTGCGATAGGTTTAGAGCTTGTTTCATTTTAAAACTAGACCACAGACATTTTCACTTAGAGAATAGACATTAGGGTACATGGGCATAGTGCCAACTGCATATGAAGGTAAATTTTCCACATTTGCAAATCTGTGTTTAATTTTGATTAAACTTTGAGAAGAAAATGAAATATTTCAAATGACCACATTTGTAACCATTTGCATTGTTTCAAAACAAAAGTTGACAATATGCTGACAAGCTAAGCATGAAGAAGTAATCAAATGGAAGAAAAACAGGCGAATAATTATTATTTGCTTCTGGAACTAACAGTCTTCAACATCTTCAACATCCATTTTCTAAAAACAGGCTTAACCAAAACATTACTTTAGCCATGGAAGCTCTAGTGCCACCTGCAACAACGTTTCTTCCAACTTTTAATTTTGTACAAAGAGTAATAAATGACTGTGTTATTTTGGGCACAAAATTGTTTTATTTTAGTAAACGACAAGACTTAATTTCCATGAATTTTATATTTGAAAAATTAACGAGAAATAGGAACAGAGACAACAACCAATTTGTTGCTATTTTTCCATTCCGTATTCCTAAAAACCAATATTCCAGCAAAATTCATAATGGCTACAATATATCTGTTATTGATTTTTGTAAATAAAGTTTAGCTAGTGAAATGCTAACCAAAAAAGTTATGAGGACAAAAACATATTTTAAACCACAGAAAACGCTCAATTCAGAAAGGTTTAACTTCACAATAAAAAAAAAAAACTAATATCATATGGAAACTCTCAAAACCTTTTAAAATCATGCACTAATCCTGGTATTTTAAAATTTGAGTTCATGTCCAATTTACTGCTGAAACGCTCTGACAACTCCTTTTTCCGAATGCAACAAATCGTCTTTCAAGGACTTAATTAAATATTGAAAAAAATAAAAAATGCTTGACTTTAAACCTTGCTAATAGGAAAATTTATGACCAGTACAGTTGATGGAAGCAATGTTTGTGTCAAATGAATTAATTTTCTGCTTAACGCATAGTACGACATGTTCTTTAATGAAATGCAAGTATTTTTAGCTTGAACAAGTAAAATATCTTCCTAAACAGTTGTAAGGCACGACATCGCAAACACGGTCTTCCAGACAAAAAAAACATTGTATAAATTGCATTCAGTTTATATATTTCGGCTGGATATGTCTGCAGACTGTCTTAAAATGGCGAAATGTTTGCTTATACGACCATAAAGACAGGAAAAAATCTCGCCCCTTCTCTAATTTAGATGAAATTAATGTTGGAGCAATTTTGTTTTAACACCAGCTGGCTAAAAGCCGACAATCTGTAAACAAATCCTCCCACCACAGGTAACAATTAAGCCCAAAATATGACCAATCGACTGTGAGAAATCAATCAATGTTGCCATTATCGAACAAACTCGAGGGATGTGCGCTCTTTTGCTCCCCAATAAATCGGTCCTTCTTTGCATCGTAATTAATTTTATGCAGCTCATGATCTATTAAATCACTGAATAAACATACGATAAAAGATTGGACACCGATATATAGTTGGTAAATTGCTCTTTACCTCAACCGCACTCGCTCGCCAAACACGAAAGCGGTTGATTTTTTTTTCAACCCGAAAATTACGTTAATTTTCGCTTTTCCCCTCGAGGTCAACCAAAATAAATGCAGAAGTTTCGCCTATTTTTGGATTGAAAAAGTATTTTTAGACTAAGATCTATAGATCCAATCGCGCACAAAAAGAACGTTTTGCGTCATTCGACGGAAACGAACATTTGAAAAATCGCCGTAGGAAGTGAACAGCCCCTAAAATAAAGCAATATTATAAAACATAGACGAAGAAAAACATTGTTCAAACGGTAAAATTTCTGGCGTACATCAAGAGAATATTGGCCGAGTGATGCCGAGGGAGCCGAGTGCTCGTTTTAAAAGCAAATAATCTTCTGACTGATTTACCGGAAATATAAAAGCTTTGATCAAAATGATGAATATTTCTTAGCTATTAAATTTCTCGAAAAATAGCTTTTATCTGCGCTTCCTGGCTTTAAGACGCCCTCAAGCTTACCCCTGCATATACCATTTAAATTCATGTTACTTTGAAGATCCTTTCTTAAATAATGTTTTCAAAAATAGCACTCCAAACCAAAATACAGAATCTATTATGACCGATTCATTCCATCCAACATGCCGATCTATAAAATAAACTGTAAGAAAAAGAGGATTTTCTTGATAAACTTAAGATATATATATATATATATAAATTATATATTCTTTTATTTGGTCAAATTTCCAGAAACGAAGGACTAAAATGCAAATGAAACCCCCCAAAACCTTGGCCGGCATGAGTGAATAAATTTCGTCCCTCAAAGGTAACTAAATCTCATCTATGAAATATTCAAAGCTTAACCTGCATTATCGCGCAACCTGCAGCATAAAGAGAGCTTACGGGAAAAAATCAAAATGCTCTTATCGACATTACATAAATAAACACCATGTAAAAAGTCGCATGTATGCACATGGCGAGATGAGAGAAGATCGCAGCCAACAACAACAATAAAAAATTGACCACAACTTACCCCGTCTAATTTGTCCAGACAAAGATCCGCTTTGATTATGTCTCTGTTGGCTGCAAGTAGAGCTGCTAGCAGCTGTAGGGATGTCCAAGCTTTCAGACTGAATTTCCTGATTTCTGTAAGCCACAGATTTTAGAATCCCACGCCGATCTTTACTACGGCTTTTGTGGCTGTCAGAATCGGAGCCGGTCAACTCCTGGGAATTGGTTCCTGACGACAAGGCTGTCAAACTTTTCGACTTCTGCGGAAGAGACTGAGTGCCGCTTAAACGCGGATCTATCCATCTCAGAGGTCTAGATGACCTTGAATTGGGAGTACATGGACGATCTGTGGATATTCCACTGTCCTTGTCTGATTCCACGCTCTCTCCAGGATACAGAAAGTGGCTATTACTAAAAGAGGTCGGCGTCGGTTCGTGGGACGTCTTCGAATGCACCGACTCACGGTCGATTTCATCGAACGCACTATCACAGCTATCCTCGAGGTTATGAAGTTTCATGGCTACCGAAAGAGGAGGTGGCCGTGTCCTTGATATAGTGACAACATTGGAACTTTGATCGTTTGTTCCACTTTGCAGCACTTGTAACGTATCTGTTTTCGTTGTTTGTATTTCTTGATGCTCCACTGATTTCGGTCCAAGCGACTCGGAACGATCAAAGCTTCTACTTCGCCGGTTCGAACCAGTTGACGATAGCGAAGAGGTTCTAGTGGAATTTTTGAATATTTCAGGATACTTAAGTTCCAATTCTTTAAAGCGATTCCGAGCTCGTTGTAACATCTCCTTGTGGGCATAGAGGTCCTCTTCGAACATGACGCTCTTTCGAAAGCCGTTTCGCGACGAAAGATCGACCATACTCTTTGAAAATCCGTTTCTGTGGCTATATGGTGAGGATGAAACAGGTTTATTTCTCTTCGATAAATAAATGTCCGCAAAGTCAGTCACGTCAGTTCTTGATGGCATATCAAAACTCTGAGCTCCCGAAATTCGACGTGGACTTCTGTTCAGATGACATGCTGATGACTGGTTTACTTCCTCCAGTGAATTCTCCGATCTGTGCATCTTCTCTACCACTGCCATGTTTTTTAACACTCTAAATCTGTGTTGAAAGATCGCGACCTTTAGTTAAAATCGCTTCCTTAAAATCTTCACTTTCGGAATCAAAGATTTCTTGGGAGACCCGCTGCTAAAGAGCGACTGATATTTGAGACAGAAAATTCGTTGTAAGAATGTGTTTGACGTCATTTTCAGTAATAAACGAGAGCTCATTCGAAACCAACCAATCACACTTCACTTCCGATGTATGCTAATTGTTTAGAATATCCCAAAATAGCTGCTCGCGCGCGACTCAAAACATCGACGAAGAGACATCACAACAGATGAGAATTCTTTGTTCTTTTTTTTCGCGTTACCATTTCTATATGCCATTAGTGACCGCAAAACGTAAGACCTGGAGTAAGTAATCAGTAATATTTCAAAACAGTTTGGATATTTACTTCAAACATCGGACCTAATACGAGGTATGGATGGAAAATCTTACTAGCAAACTGCACTGACTCATCATCATTTAAAAAACTCCAGCAGTTCAGGGGGTCAATTTAAACAATATATTGCAATATCGGACCGTCGTTTAAAGATTTTTTTTTACCATTTTTGGAATCGCGACTTTCAGCTTCTTTGTCTCATTAATGCGTGTTGTTATAGTACAGTCGATGTCAACACTACAAACTGGTCAAAACACGAAACAGGAATCCTTACTTCCTCACCCACTTACCACTTGCAAATCAGACGTCATGGACTCTTTTTAGATCTTGACCCCTGACTACCATGTGATGTGCTTTTTTTAATGATATTACTATTTCTTTAGTGCAACGTGACTTCTAACCACGGGGCGAGCAAATTTGAACGACAGTCACTCGTAGTGCGTACTACTGATCTGCATCACAAAGAACAGGGATCTTGTCACCCACACATCTGGTACTACCACGCATGCATTGACAGAAACAGCATCTGAACTCCCAAAATAACAGAGCTTCCTTCAGCATTGCAACTTCTAGATTTCTTAGCTATACGTAATGCAATCGACCAACACTCCGCTTATTAACTTTGGCTCAAGCGCCAGGTTTTTACACCTGTCTAGCCGGGTAATACGCGGTGATAATACCACATTAAGCTAACCCCTTTTTCCTCGTAAAAGAGAAAACCATTTTTGAGAGATTGAGATTCACTAAACTCACGATAAAAATATACCCAAGCTGTAAGCTACACAGCATTTTTATCATTTCTCCTGATTCGATTTTTCTTTGAGACTCTGTTCATTGAGAGTAATGGGCTCCTTCGTAAAAAATTGAAACAAAATAAAGCATTTGAAATGTCTAAGTAAATACATAGTTCATCGTCAATTTATTTGGCAATATATTCGTTTTATATGCATGTTACAACTGTAAAAAAGTTTATCCAACCTCATAACATGTATGTGAACTACGATTACCCATCCTAGGCTAGGCTGTGCCTTTGAACGAGCAAAAGAAAATCATACATTTGAATCGCACGACGTCTTACCAGCTGCACTGGAAAGAGAGTAGGAGCAAGACGCCCCCAAACAAACCTTCAACACTAGAATCGTTTTCATTTCTCATTTAAATATTTTTTGTTCCCTTTTACCATCGGTGGGGGTGGTTAATCACCCTCTCTGACGAACAGGTTGACACTGAAAACGTCATATCTCTTAATATTTCTTTTTAAACTAGTGATTGATGGTTGTCAAGTATCAAATGTTTACCATCGTGTGTATTTTTTTATTATTATTTTGTTCCGGTATACGTACGTGCTTTGAAACGTGAAACATTAAGCAAGAAAAACGGCTGAAAACAAGAACAGTTGCTCGCATAGAGGGCATCTGACGCTGTTGGAAATAAAAACATTAATTTTGTTTTTCCACCTCCAAATATCGCCAGGTTACTTATTACAAATTAAACAACTTCTGCGCAATTTTTGTGAGAGGTCGCCTCAGGGCCAACTAAAACAAAGTGAAAAGATCTGAGCTTAGCCTCGAGAAAAGCTAGTGGTAAAAAATGCTCCAAAAAAGAAACGCGGTGGATTCGAACAATAGAGAGATTAAGCATGACGTTTACGGCAAACGGCAAATGGCAAAAATGAAACTTTTGCCGTCTGTCTTCAACTCTCTGTTCAGGATAATCAAAATATTTGTATTTGCAGTCAATAGTAGGAGATACCTTTCTATTTTTGTATGATTTATTTTAAGGATTACAAGAAAAGAATAGAAAATCAGAGGTGACCTTTGCCGTCTGCCGTAAACGTCATGCTTAAACTCTCTAATGGCAATAGGCCCTTTGC